>JASVWD010828013.1:0-10206 GCA_031763745.1 Pionus menstruus
GACCGTCCCGTCCTGCCCGGCCAACGCGTCGTTCGCTGTGCAGAACCAGTTCCTGAGCTGGGACGGCATCCACTACACCAACCGGTTCCACACCGAGCTGGCCCAGGTGATCGCCAACCAACTGCTCGCGCCCTACACGGTCGCGCCGCAGACATCCATCGCCCGCAGCGGCGCAGCGGCGTTCGGGTCCGACCTGTTCCTCCGCCTGGACGCTTACCGGAGCCAGGCCGCCGGCGGCGCCGCGGCCCACGGCGTGGAGGGCCGGCCGTTCTCGCTCTTCATCGAAGGCGACTACCTGAACGCTGGCCAAGACGACCGTCCGGGCGCTCCCCGGTTCGGGAACGGCGTGGGAAGCCTCACCGTCGGCGGCGAGTACCGCGTCAGCCCCGGCATCCTGTTGGGTGCGGCGTTCGCCTACGCCTCGCCCACGGTGAGGCTCGACTCGCTGGGCGGGACCGGCGCCACCCGGACCAGCCTGGACAGCTACCAGCTCGCCGCCTTCGCGTCGTTCAACGACCCGAACTGGTTCGTGGAACGCGAGATGACGGTCGTGGGCTGCCATGCCTTCAATGGCGAGTTCGCCGAAGCGGTGGCGCTGCTCGCTTCCCTCGCACCCCAACTAGCGGGGTGGATCGAGGCGGAGATCGGCCTCGACGATGTTCCCGCCGCCTATGCGCGCTTGGCTGAGGGTTCGGCACACGGACTTAAGACGGTCGTGCGACCGTCAGCTTGACGACGGCCGATCCCATCCTGCCGAGACGGCGGGTTCGCGCCGTACCCGGGCCAGAGCTTCGGCCAGGCGGTTCGCCCATATCGTCGCGCCGATGCGGCTGGCCAGAGCCAGGCCGGCGCGAATCTCCGCCTCGGCCGCACCGCGCTCGCCGGCTGCAGCGAGCGCCTCGCCCAGGCGGCGATGGATCTCCGGCAACACCCATTGTTCGCCGGCGCGCTCCGCACCGAGCCGGGCTTCCGCCAGCAGCTCCATGGCTGCGGCGTGCCGCCCCCCTTCGCTCTCCAGTGTTGCGAGCGTCGCCGTGTAAAGCTCGACGCTCAATCCCGCCTTGACCGACCGGTAATCGGCAAGCCCGGTTCGCACCAGCGCGATCGCCTCATCGCGCCGACCGGCCTCAGCCTCGGCCCAACCGCGGTAGATGCGCCCGAGCGCTCGCCACAGGGCCAGGCCCTGCTCCTCGGCCAGGGTCGTGACCTCCCGGCTGAGAAGCGCGACGGCGTCGAGGTCGACCCGCACGAAGGCCGCGCGGCACGCGACGCTTTGCGCGAAGCACAGGGTGGTGGCGTGGCCGATCGCACGCGCCTCCTCCAGGGCCTGACGGCTGCGGGCCACGCTCTGCGCGAGATCGTCTGCGAGAGCGAGGGCCAACCCGAGGTAGGAGAGTGCCGTGATCCGGCCCGACTGGCCGTAGAGGTAGGCCGTGGCGCGCTGGTCCGGCACGGCGATGTCGAGCGCCTCCCGGAGATGCCCGCGTGCCTCGGGCAGACGGCCGAGATGCAGCAGAGCTGCACCGGCGCTCGCATGGCCGAGCTGCAATCCGGGCGCATCCCCCCGCGTTCTCGCCAGCGAGAGCAGCTCCTCGGCTGCCTCGGAGGCGGCGTGCAGGCGCCCGGCCGCGAAGCAGCTGGTGAATTGGCCCCAGGTGATCCGCATGAGCTGGTCGGTGCTGCCCAGCCGATAGCAAAGCGAGCGGGCCCGTTCGAAGGCCGCGGAGGTCTCCGGGTCGGAATAGCCGCGCGACCCCATCAGGGCGGCGCCAAGCGGAACCTGCAGCCTCAGCTCCCATCTGGCCCGCTCCTCGGGGTCGGGAAGCCGCTCGACCACCGTGAGACCCCGTTTCAGCTGCGCGGCCGCCTCTGCCATCGCGCCCCGCTCGAGCGTCCGGTTCGCGGCCTGCAGCCACGCCTCTACGGCCTCATGATCCAGATTGGCCCTCTGCAGATGATGGGCGAGGATCTCGGGCTGGGTGTGGATGATGTCCTGGAAGTGTCGCGCGTAGACGTCGGCGATGCGCCGGTGCAGGGTCTGGCGTTTCGACAAGGTCAGCGTCTCATAGGCGGCATCCTGCATGAGCGCATGCTTGAAATAATAGGAGATCCGGGGCGGCAGACCGCGCCGGAGCAGCAGACCGGCCAGTTCCAGCTGGTGGAGCGTTCGCGCGAGGTCCTCGGCGGCCCGCTCGGTCACCGCGGCGATGAGGTCGAGGCCGAATTCCCGCCCGATGGAGGCCGCTTCCTGGGCCAGTTCGCGGGCGGCGCTGAGGCGGTCGAGACGCGACAGGAGCGACGCCTGGAGGGTCGAGGGGATCAGCCCGCCCGCTCCGCCGGCGGCCGCGCGGGCGACGCCGGGCTCACCGTCACCCTCGACGATCGCCCTGGCGAGTTCCTCGAGGAAGAGTGGGACGCCGTCCGCGCGCTCGACCATCTCGTCCGTGATGGCGGCCGGGAGGTTCGCGCCCTTCATGGCATGCCGGATGAGCGTGACGCCCTCGTCCCGGCTCAACCGGTTTAGCTGCAGCGCCGTGACGTCCGAGAGCCCGATCCAGTCGGGTTGACGGCCCGGCCGCGCCGTCGCGATGAGCAGAAGGGGCAGGGTCGGCATGAGTTCGACCAGCTGCCGCAGGGTCTCGTGCGTGCTCGGGTCGATCCAATGCAGGTCCTCGACCACCAGCAGCAGCGGCGCCTGACGCGCAAGCGCGGCCACATAGGCGATCAACGCCCGCAAGGTTCGTTCCATGCGATGCTGGGGGATCGTCGTCGAGTCGCCACCGACCTCGCCGCTCACGAGTTCGGCCAGCGCGGTGCGGTCGCGCGGGTCGAGTCCAGGGTGCTGGTTGAACAGCCGCAATGCCGTCCTGAGCCGACCGCCCGGTTCGGTCTCGCCGTAGAGGCCGGCCGCATGGCCGAGCGATGCGATGAACGGCTGCAACGCGCTGTCTTCGTGGTGGGCCGACCCGTGCAGGTAGAGAACGGTCTTGTCCTGCAGGTCATCGCCGTCGATCAGGGCCTGGACGATGCGGGATTTGCCGATGCCCGGATCGCCGCTGATCAGGACGGCGCAACCTTTGCCGGCGGCAGCCTGCTGCCATCGCCGCCGCAGCAAGGCGATCTCCTCCGAGCGGCCGATCAGGGGAGCGCTGCGGGCGAAGGTGGCGGTCCGCCGGTCTTCGCGGCTTCTCGGCCGGATCACCTGCCAGATTTCGACCGGCTCAAGCCCTTTCGGGTGCGTCCGTCCGAGGCTATGCACATCGAAGGCGGCGCGAACGAGCTCGTAGGTCGAGGGGGCGATCACGACCGTGCCCGGATGGGCGGCGCTCTGCAGGCGGGCGGCAAGGTTCGGCGTACTGCCTGAGACGGTCCGCTCCATCGTGGCCCCCTGGCCGATCACGTCGACGAGCACCAGACCCGTCGCGACGCCGACCCGCACCTGGGCGGTGTCGCCGTCGCTGAGGTCGAGTCGACTCACCTGCGATGAGATCGTCAGGCCAGCCCGGACCGCACGCTCGCTGTCATCCTCGTGGGCCACGGGATAGCCGAAGTAGACCAGCACGCCGTCGCCGACATGCCGCGCCACATAGCCGCCGAAGCGGTCGACCTCCGCCTCGACGATCTGGTAGTAGCTGTTCACGATCGCATGGTAGTCCTCCGGATCGAGCCGAGCCGCCAGGGCCGTCGATCCCACGAGATCGCAGAACATGACCGTGAGGTGGCGCCGCTCCGGGTTGGGCTGAAATGCTCTGCTCGTCTCCCGGCGCTCGGAGGGCGCCGCGCAGGGCGCGCCGCATTGGCTGCAGAAGCGGGCGCCGACCGGGTTCGCCGTGCCGCATTCGCTGCAGCGATGCGGCTGCGCGGCGCCGCACTGGCCGCAGTATCGAGCATCAGGCTGAGTTTCCGACCCACAACGCACGCAAGACATGGGAAAGTCTTCCAACGCTACGAGAGATGCTGCGCTCGTGCGAGCGCGCCGCGATGCTCGTCGACGAAGGCGAGGCCCGACTGCCGCCCGATCTCGAACAACCGGCCGGCATTGGACGCGGACCAGTCGAGGACCTCGGGCAGGAACGCGTCGGGGACATCGAACTTGACCTTCAACAGATCTGTCCGCGCCTGTTCGCTCCGCCGCCATCCGTTGTTGTGCTTCAGTGCAAACAGCTCGAGGTTGTCTTCGGCGGTCTTCACGAGAGGAATGACCATCGACAGCACCCAGCTGTCGTAGAGGTTGCGCGGCTTGCGGATCAGCGTGTTGCTGCCGAGAACGTCGAAGACCACGATGGTCTCCAGGCCCGTGTGCAGTTCGACCAGGTCCTTGAAGTTGAGGCAATCCACGACCGCGCCCTCGTAGTAGAGGTCGCCGTGGAGCTCGAACGGTCCGTAGATGAACGGGAAGGCGAGCGCGGCACGGAAGTGCGCCGGCGTGATCTCCTCCTTCCGGAAATTGACGATCACCTCCTGCGTCAGGTTGTAGGCATTCAGGTAGAAGTACGGCGCAATCCCGCGCAGCCGCTCGAAATCGACGATGCCCTCGATGAACGGCGTCGGTGCGCAGAGACCCCAGCTGTCGCTCCTGAGACCGCTTGGCATGAAAGACGCGCCGAGCAGGCTGAGCCAGTCCGCGCTGAGCGCCGAGAAGGGGTTGCCGAGGTAATCCTGCGGATTGACCTTGAACGCCGGGTTGGAAGCCATGGCCTGCCGCCACAGGTCAGCGAGAGGTCCCGGCTTGGAGAACACTTTGTAGTTCACGGGAAAGAGGTTGTAGATCGCATCGGTGATGCTCATCGCCATCACGCTGCGGAGCGCATCGCCCGGCGTGGCGGCTTTCGGCGCCAGCCACAGCAAGCCGGCCAGAGCCCCGGCGCCGGAGGCCGATACGATATCGAAGGTGACACCCTTCTCCTCGAAGCCGGCCAAGGCTCCCGCCATGAGCGCCATGTTGGGTGCGCCGCCGCCGAGCACGAGGGCGGTTCGTGCGCGATTCTCGCTCGCTTCGGCGTTGATGCGGCTCTGCGCGTCGCGCTTATGCTTCGTCCGCTGCCTTTTCGATGCTGAAGAACGGTCCTTGAACTCGGTCGATCGTTGCATTCTCGGCCCCCACGAGAGGCGGCTCATTTCTCAAAATCAGGAGGTGTCTTCCCAAAACTGCCGCTTGCACGCGCAACCTAACGGGCCTCCCTCGCCCCTGCAAACCCGTGGTCGGCGACGTCCGGCAACGAAACATCGGACGCGCGCCTAGATCGGTGGCCTGGCTGATGCTTGGCGGAGTGGTCCGGCCGCAAACCTGCGTCCGGCGACTGGACGGGTGGCCAGTGGTCCTCGTTGTGGTGCATGATGGATCGTGTTGCTTGAGGTGGCCGCACCGGCACCGCAACCCGCGCGCCGTGAGATGCAGGTCCTCGACAAGCCGTCCCTCCTCAAGCAGCACGAATTCTTCGCCGAGATGCCGGATTCGACGATCGGCAAGCTCGCGGCGCGGCTGCGCGTCCTGAGTTTCCGTCAGAGCGAACGCATCTTCTCGCAGGGCGATGCGGGTGCTGGTCTCATGGCGGTGATGTCGGGACTGGTCCGCATCTCGGTGCCGTCCGAAGGCTTGACCGAGCTGACGCTACGGCTGATCGAGGCCAACGAGGTGTTCGGCGAGGTCTCGCTTCTCGACGGGCAGCCGCGTACCGCGCACGCCACGGCGGCCACGCCGTGCCGGCTGCTGTCGCTCGACCGTCGCGACCTGCTGGCGGTGCTCCTGGCCGAGCCTGCTGCGGCCGTGACGCTTCTCAAGGTCGTCAGCATGCGGCTGCGGCGCACGAGCGAGCAACTTGAGCAGGCGAGCTTCGGCCCGATGTCGAGCCGCTTGGCGCAAGCGCTTCTCGCCGTGGCGCGGGCCAGCCCGGGTGGCAGCGCCGAGGCGACACCCATCTGCATGTCGCAACGCGAGATCGGCAACCTTGTCGGGTTGTCGCGCGAGACCACCAACCGGCATCTCCGGGCGTGGCACCGTGCCGGCATTATCGATGTTCGCAGCGGCGCCGTCGTGATCCGTGACCGGAAGGCGCTGTCGGCGCTGAGCGCCGGGTAAGCGCACAGCGAGCTGGCGAGCACGTTCAATCCATTGGACGAGCGCCCGGGCAGGCATCCGCGGCAACGCTGCTCGAGCCGCAGCTCAAGAGCAGGCGCACAAGATCGGCCTGACGCCTCGTGTCGGTCTTCTCGAAGACATGCTTGAGGTGGCTGCGCGCCGTCGTGACCCGCACGCCGAGACGTCGTGCGCAGCGCGTCAGCCCGTCGCCGCTGATGATCTCGCGCGCCAGGCGCGCCTCGGCCGGCGTCAGCCCGAAATACGCGACGGTCGATTGCGGCGGTGGACCTTGCGTACCGTCGAGGTCACGCAGGAGCACCATGATGCCGGCCTGCTGACCCGGCCGGTCTCCTGTGTTATCGAGAGGCGCGATCGTGACGCACACGCGGGAACCGACCCGCATGTGGGCGGCCTTTCCGCCGGTCTCGGCGCAGGCCGCGATCAGCGTCTGCAGCATCTGGGTCTCTTGAGACACCATGGCCTGGAGACAGCCACACCGGATCGAAAGGAGCCCACGCGTCACGAAGGCATGAGCGCTGCGGTTCGCGTGAAGAACCCGCGACGAACCGTCGGTCAGGACGATGCCGTCGCTGAGAAGGTCGAGTGCTCCTTCGAGCAAGCCGGAAGTCTCGCGGGACGGGGGATCATGCGTTGCGACAACCGCTCGCGTGCGAAGTGCTGCGGGCAGGTTCTGGTTGAGCGCAGCTCGGTCATCCGGTCGTCCGGCCCACTGGGAAAGTGCCATGTTCACCCCCATGAACATGCCTGCTCGCCACGCAATTAGATCCCACGATGTCGGCGAGCCAGGCTCGGCACGAAAGTGGCACGGCGAAAGCAGACAGGCCTGTGAGCGACCTCACACGGAAGGAATTTGGGTCGGGGGGAATCGCAAACCACCTTTCGAGCGTCGGCGTTCCGGCCGGGTCGAGCCGGATCGAACCGACGTCTTGGCTTGCAGCAGACCGGGCGCATTTCGCATCGCGGCACGTTGGCCTGCCATGCTGACCGCGAAGCCTCTGGATCGGCCGTGATCCTCCTGGCCGAACGCCATCAGACCGGCGGCATAGGGTTGGGCCTCATGGCCCCGCGAGGCTGGCGGTCGGTTCGGGATCGAGCTCGTCCGTGCCCCTAGGCGCGACCATGACCAGCGCAAGCGCGGTCAGCAACACACCGGCCAGGGTCAGGGTGGGCAGCAGCGCCTGCGGTAAGCGCCGCGATGGTCGTGGGAGGGCGACGATATTGGTCGGCATGGAGGATCTCCGAGGTACATCGGAGGCCAGGGTGTCGCACGCGGCAGGCCTTGGCATCGCCCGAACGGAGGATCTTTCAGACATGGTGCGAGAGGAAGCCGCTGCCGTCTCGTCAGATTGGGCCGGACGCAGGCTGGAAGAACCAGCGCGCGGACCGCCTTGCGGCGAATCGGTGAGGGCCAAGCTCTCCCACATCAGATTGGGCGCGAAGCCGCACGGGAGGCCCTACCCAACGCGAACCCGCCGTGGATCTCCCGGTACCCTCAGGGCTCATGCCGCTGCTTCGTCGTCCGCCGCCGTCCCGGCACCTTCCGCCGCTTGGCACCAGCCGGCTGGGCAGTCTCGGGGTGCTGGTGCTCGTTCGCGCTTCCGTAACGGCAGGATGCAGTCTTGGCGGTCACATCTTTCAGCTGTGCGGAGAACTGCCGCCCCTTCTGCGTGTCGGCCCGCTTCTTCCGTGTGGTCCGGCGGTAGTCGTCCGGGCTCAAGGCATCGCGCGCCTCCTTGGGGAGATAGCGCTCGCCCGTTTCGCCGCTCGGTTCGCCCGACTTGGTGCCCCATTCCTCCTCGCCCCATTGCACGAGGTGGTTGTCGGCCGTGTTCTTGCCCTTGTAGCCGCCCCCCTCTTGCCTGTACTCCTGCACAGCCAGATGCGCCTCGCGGGCCGACCACTGCCCTGGCTTGCCGCCCTTGTCCGACGCCGTGACCTCGCGCTTGACCTTCTCCCACAGTTCCGGATCGGTCTTCTCGGCCGTGGCGCCCACGCGACTCTCCCGTCTTGGCCTCAATCGCGAGCACCCGTGCTTTGTCACTCGCGCGTGCGATTCGCCGCAGATCGCGGACCGGCACCGTGGCTGACACGGGAGGGCCGGCAACCGGCGTCACCGTCGACGTGCTCGTCCCGGTCGCGGTCGATGTCGCCTATTCCTATCGCGTGCCTGCCGGCCTCGAACTCGCGCCCGGCGACTTCGTGGCCGTGCCGCTCGGCCCACGCGAGACGATCGGCGTCGTCTGGGCGCGGGAGGATCTCGGGGCCGGGCGCGGCAGTAACCTCAAGCCCGTCGCCGGCAAGATCGCTTGGCCGGGGTTGCGGGAGCCGTTGCGCACCTTCGTGGACTGGCTGGCCCGCTGGACGCTGACACCGCGCGGCATGGTGCTCCGCATGGCTGTGCGGGCGCCCACCCATGCCGGCCCCGAACCGGTCCGCGTCGGGCTGCAGCGCGCCGGGCCGCCGCCGAGCCGTCTTACCCCTGCACGCACGCGCGTTCTGGAGGCGCTCGATGCCCAGCCCGGTTCGACAAAGGCGGAGCTGGCACGGGCGGCCGCCTGCAGCCCAGGCGTCATCGACGGGCTCATCGACGAAGGCACTATCGTGCCCGTCGCACTCGCGATCACGCCTGTCGCGGATGAGCTTGACCCCGACGACGCGGCGGTCCGGCTCGAGCCGTCGCAGGCCGCGGCGGCGCAGGCGCTCGTCGCGGCCGTCGATGCGAACCGTTTCGCGCCGATCCTGCTCGAAGGGGTCACTGGCTCGGGCAAGACGGAGGTCTATTTCGAAGCGGTCGCGGCGGCGCTGCGGGCGGGGCGGCAGGTGCTGATCACCATGCCGGAGATCGCGCTCACCGCGCAGGTGCTCGACCGTTTCGCGGCCCGCTTCGGCGCCCGGCCAGCGGAGTGGCATTCCACCGTTGGGGCGCGGAAGCGGGCACGCGTTTGGGCCGGTGTCGCCTCGGGCGAGGTGCGCGTCGTGGTCGGGGCGCGCTCAAGCCTGTTCCTTCCCTTCGCCCGGCTCGGCCTTGTGGTGGTCGACGAAGAGCACGACCCCGCCTACAAGCAAGAGGACGGGGTCGTGTACCAGGCCCGCGACATGGCGGTGGTGCGTGCACGGCTCGAGGGCGTGCCGGTGGTGCTGGCCTCCGCGACCCCGGCGCTCGAGACCCGCGTCAATGCCCAGAGCGGCCGCTACGGTCACCTGGTGCTGGCCGGGCGGGCCCGCGGCCGCAGCCTGCCGCGGCTCGAGGCCATCGACCTGCGCCAGACACCGCCGGCTCGCGGCGACTGGATCGCCCCGCCCTTGGTCTCGGCCATCGGCGAGACGGTCGGGCGCGGCGAGCAGGTGCTGCTGTTCCTCAACCGGCGCGGCTATGCGCCGCTCACCCTCTGCCGCACCTGCGGTCACCGCTTCCAATGTCCGAACTGCTCGGCCTGGCTCGTCGAGCACCGTTTCCGCAACGCCCTCCTGTGCCATCATTGCGGTCACCTGGAACGGCGGCCCGCGCAATGCCCGGACTGCGCCGGCACCGACACGCTGGTGGCCTGCGGCCCGGGCGTCGAACGGCTGGCCGAGGAGGTCGAGCGCCGCTTCCCCGATGCGCGCACGCTGCTGCTGTCATCCGACGCGCCGGGCGGGGCCGAGCACATCCGCGAGCAGCTGGCGGCGGTGGCGCGCGGCGACGTCGACATCGTGATCGGCACCCAGCTGGTCGCCAAGGGCCACAACTTCCCAGCCCTGACGCTCGTCGGGGTGGTCGACGCGGACGTGGGTCTCGCCAACGGCGATCCACGGGCGGCGGAGCGGACCTTCCAGCTCATCCAGCAGGTCACCGGGCGGGCCGGCCGGGGCGACAAGCCGGGTCGCGGCATGATTCAGACCTGGGAACCGGAACATCCGGTGATGCGCGCGCTCGTGTCAGGCGACGCCGAGCGGTTCTACGCCGAGGAGACGCGACAGCGCCAAAGCGCCGGCCTGCCACCCTTCGGCCGGCTGGCCGCCCTTATCGTCTCGGGAAGCGACCGGCATGCCGCCGAACAGCAGGCCCGCGGTCTCGCCCGTGCGGCCGCGGCCGCAATCCCGGCGCATCGACCGGAGAACCGGCG
>JASVWD010836782.1:0-10206 GCA_031763745.1 Pionus menstruus
GATGAGGATGAGGATGAGGATGATCAGGGTGATGAGGATGAGGATGAGGATGAGGATGAGGATGAGGATGAGGATGAAAAGCCTGGGAAGAGCTCAGTTCGGTTCAGAATAGAAGAAGAGTCCAAGCCAAAGAGAAGAGGTCGGGTCGCAAGGTAAGGAAAGGAGGCAAACATTAAAAGAGAACAATTTTTCAGGAAACAAACTCAGTCCATCTATTCAGCTCTTCATTTCTGTAAGCCACATACACAGTGTAGCAGCTCTATGATAGACAGTGTCCCTCGGTAGCTCATAAGCCCTAGCCCTATTGGCCGGCGGGGTGGTGCCTCTTGCGATCGGCGAACCAATATCCGAGTCAATATAAGTGTTTATTGGGCCGACTGGGGTGTCATAGGGATCCTCCCTTCCTTGTTCTTCTTTTGCTATCAGGCACGGGAAAAACCCCATGTTCTCGTCACAGAGCAGCCTATGAGAGGACGCCGCTTGCCGCCAAGCCGCAGCCAAAGGCTTGAAGGATCTTGTCCCCCAGGCACCATGGGCAAGTGAAGCCTTGACCTAAAATCTCCAGCCTAGGGATGACAGGGGACTATCTAGCCCACTTACAGTACCCTGAAGCAAAGTCCGGAGGATAACAGTAAACCACGCAGAATAAGGGCATGTTATTGGACTTGCGAGGTATGCTCATAAAGCGCCTGGCTCCGCCGAAGGTGGGCTGTGAAAATCGGGAATTACGAATTTGAACGCTATCCTGACCGCAATGAGCCCGTCTTGCACCGAACAGGGCGTCTAAACAGCTGTGATAATATGTATAATACCAAGCGCAATACCCCGATGGTATACCCACTCCGTCACCGGTGTTCCTAACTAGATAATGTCCGGGCCAAACCTAGTATCTCCTATTTTCACATAATCCTGCTAGCTTTTACAGACCGAAAGATATAGGGTATACTGTAGTAATTGGGTGTCTGAGAAGATAGTCCAACGTGCGAGCCAAGGAGAAGGTATAACGTAATTCTAGCGACGATTATAATCTGAATTCCTGTTTCTGGTTACGGTACTGCAGTGGGGTTGGGTGGAGGACTGCTACAATCTAAGTGATCAGAAACCAGCTTGACACTGTTGACCAAGTTCGAAATAACTATGTCCTCTAGCCATATCTCCAATCTTAACCGACACCAGGATACCACTAAAGCTACTGAGCCCCCGGTGAGCACCGCCTTGAGCATAACTGTACAGCTTTAAACATTTATCTGGTCGGGCTTGGTTGGATAAGGGGCAAGAATTGATGTCATTCAAGCGTCTCCGCTCTGCTCAGGTATCTGAGAAACCTTCAATTACGCTCCCGAAGCCGGCTCAGTCGCAGAGAATGTACAGTAATTACACAATCACTGATATTTGTCTTTGCAAAGATAAATAACTTGTCCCGCATGCTCTGGCCGTTGCCACCCATTAATCTCGCGGTTGTCTGATACTACTTGTTTACAGTACATATCACCATGGAAAAAGTCCATATTGCAATTGTCGGAAGTGGCATAGCAGGTCTTGCCGCTTTATGGGAGCTTCGCAAGCTGAATGGAGTAGAATTGGGAGTTCATCCTTTCGAAAAGAACGGCTATTTTGGAAAGGTGGCTGATGCTCTTCGGCATTTTTCGGTTCAATTACTGCGCTCCTGAAGTGTTGGAGCCGGGGTACAAACGGAAGGGGGAAACAGTTGGCCAGTACCTTGAGCGAAACTAGTACCCAAAGTCCTTCAGAGTGAACTACCTATATCCCCTGGTGCCCTGTATTTGGATCCACGGTCGAGCCAAGGATGTGAGCTGGTTGCCGATCGCCATGGTCGTTCAGTACTTATGGAATCATCGACTGCTGTATACGCTTGCACGCCCCGTCGAGTGGCGAACTATTGATGGTGGCGCCAAAAAATATGTTGACAGAGTTCTACAGGATGTTCCACCTATAAAAATCAAGAGCATCGCGACCGACCACTCAGGACGGATGAAGCTGCGTCTGGTGGACTCTCAGAATGGATCCGAAAACACGCACCATTTCATGAAAGTCATACTTGCAGCGCATGCTGTTGACGCATTGAAAATTTTGGGGACAGAAGCAAGACCCGATGAACAACAGCATTCAAGGCCACGGAAGAGAGCGCCGTAGTTCTACATTCCGATCCAACAGTGAGTTTGCGCCGTCTGCCAGGAATCACACTCATGCCGCAAGATAAGAGGCTATGGTCCGCATGGGATTTTCACGACCTTGGTGCATCTGATTAGACTCGAGTCTCCCTCACCGCGGATCTGAAACGGATTATTTGTTTAGACACCCTTGAAGGTGAGCATGTGCTGGCGACCCTCAATCCAAGCCCCGAAAAACACCCACAAGTGAACAGTACCTCCTTTTCCTTTCGCCATCCGGCCTATGACCAATCTACAATACCGGCTCAGTCCAATTTGAATGGCATTCAAGGCACTAGAGGCATATGGTATGTTTTTCTGGTTGGTATACAATGACATGCAACAAACGCATCACAGGCGACAATTGAGGTACTGTATGTCCGACACCCAGAATCGAAAACATCAGCCACTGCAAATGAGTGTTTACATTCCGGTTCAGTACGGTGGCACCTCTGCTGCACACTTGTTCCATTATAGGAAAAAGCTCTTAGTCTTGCTCAATGTAACCTGCGTCTGGTCGGTGAGCACGGTTGTTCGGGTGCAGCCAGGAGATCCTGCTCAGTTCCATTCTCTTCTCAGCGCTCCAATTTTATGACGTTTACAGGAAAAGTTGTGCTACAGTATACATAATGATAGTTCCGTAGCATCATGTTCTCATCCAGTCTTGGACGTACACATATCTGATTAGGAGTAAAAGAAAGTACTGTCTAGGCTGGTGGCCGGAGGATCTTGTGTCGCTCTAGTAAGATCCAGACCTTTAATCTATCCAAAAGCGTTATATTTTACTGTATGTATTCTTCCTTGGGGTACTGTAAAACTAATATTATTCAGACTATTTAGCGTTCTTCTTAGGTCTTCTCGTCTTTGGCCCCTTTTTTGCCCCATCTGTATCCTCTTTAAATATAATGGGATGGCGAGGGTTCCACAGGCCTTCCTTTCCACCTTTTTTGGCCACATTCTTACGCTTTGCAGACATATTAGGATTTTGAGGGCTGTGCAGGCATTTCTGTGACTGAGGGGACTGCAGTATGTCGTGTAGTGAAGGGTCATTAGTGAGCTCATAATTCTTTACCATTGTTGCAAGGTCTTTCATGATCCTACATCTGTATATATTAATGGCCCAGTCGCAAATCATATCAAGAAGCAGGACGAGCTTTTTGTCGTTTTGAGATTGCGTAACGTTGCCATCCCATACAGGGTAAATCTCCTGTCTAAATATTAGTATCAATTCAATCTCTGGCTTTTGATCCCTGGCCTCGAACATACGTGCACGGCTCCACCCTCGGATTCAAGCTGCTTCGCGATGGAAATATTCCAAATATAGCTCCTGCGGGTCACAATCCATACCATCGGCAGGCTATTCAGGTTGGCCTCCTTCCTCAGATTCCATTGCCTTTGGAGCATCTCCCTTATGGTCGGTTCCAGTTGGGGTCTTACTTTACGACGGCCGTTTCCCTCCCGGTAGATTAGAAATGGAAAGATGGAGTCCCCATTGCACTCAGCGGGAAACAGACTTTTTATGTTCCCATCTCCCATAATTCTGTCAAATCCTGCCTTCTTTGCAAGCCCGATAGTCAGCTCTTCAGAGTTTTTTGTTTCCACACGAAAAGGGCACTGAGGGATGTACGACGGGCCGGCCACCCACAGCAACCCACGGCTGGCGGGCGTAGGTTCATTGCACTTTAGCATGGCTCCACCACAGCTGTTTAGCGTATTGAAGGAAAAGTCGGCTCTCCATTTTGTTTTACCGCATCGGCTGGAAGGTTAGCACTGGAGTAAGAAGTTGGGAAACAAGCTTACCAGAAAGGGTTGCGGTCAAATGTAGAAAAACGTTCCTCGGGTTTTCTTATTTCTTCAGGGAGTAGCTCTTTCTCTTTGAGCTTTTTCTCTTTGATTCTGTCGATTAGTTCATATTGCTGCGTAAGCCGTTCACGTCCCTCCTTGTCCGTCTTATCCACAAAAGGTATCTCATTTACCGATTGAACCATGGCGATTCACTAGAATCCAACGTAGAGCGGGAAATATACATGTAGATATAGGCTTATCTATAGCTAATAATATCAACAACATGCTGTTTTCGTTTATTTTAAGCATGGGCCATTATTAGGATTGTTGGCCACCCACCGACGATTTATGCTAGCTAGATGTGGGTGTTTTCCTTAGCTCTTTCATGCATGATACCGGTAGATCATGTTTGCGGTCGTTGTGATTTACCGATAACCTACGCTTCAAGGGAACAGGGTCTTAGTCTACGTCTTTCCGCTGTAGAGCAACTTATATCGAAATCAATTGACGAGCATAAACACGCTTCAGCTAACCATGTACCATCAGTTCACCTCCGGTGCTGGTCTGCCGGTCTCTCCCGCCAACAATACGTGCATTGACTCCACCTGAGCAAGAATATATGTCAACCGCCTGTAAACGCTAGGTCCGGACGTACACTCTTACCACATAATCATCCATGGGAAGCTCCTTGGACTGGAAGAATAATGCAGAGGGATAATTCATGCCACCGCAAGCCCTAATGCGTCCATGCAACCTCGCCAAGACCTCGCGCACCGTCGTAACTCTGGGCGTAGCTTCCAACGAGTGGCCCCCCCAGCGGTACTCGACTCGAAGCTTGAGGGGCGACGGACGACAAAACCATTGAAAACACATTGTCTTGCCGTAGGCTCATCCTGGGCGATCGGACAATGTACATTCTAAGGACTGGGGAGTCCGCGCTTTTGGGTCTTATGTCACTCTAACGCTAGGCCGTAGTACGTACACAGGGAGGATAAGGCGACTCTATTACGTGGATTGCAAGGCTGGCCGCTGATGGATTGCCCCACGGATTTGTACAGTAGTTGCTCTGCTGTGATCCGGTTCACCAATCAGTGACGGTAGAGGTTATGCTCTTGGGATCTTGGCGGTCCTGGCTGCCGGCACAGTGGGTCCAGGATCAGTAGGTTGAACATTTACGGCCACGTTAATGAGTAGACACAGAACCAAGGAGTGCGCGAAAACCATTCCAATAGGTACTGTCGAACGCAGTGAAGGTAGTGGGCTCTATCCCAGCCTTCACCCATGTAGCTCCATATCGCGTTAGCCACCCGGTTGTGGGTTGTTGGAGCATATCGCACGGGAAGCAGCTTAGTACTCTAGCCCACATTAGGAGGACTACCGGTAGTGGACAGTAACATTTCAGGACGGGGTCTGATAAGTGGTTACCAGTCAACCCTGTGGATTCCAAGAGGTCAGAGGTCATACATAAGCATCACTGGCCCATCAGAGGGTAGCTGGGACAGTGTGCAACGCCATTACAGTCAACAGAACAGCCGCAAGTCATGGTACGGGTTTGGGACCTATCTTCGCGGCACAACAGTGCTGATAAGCTTGTTAGAACCGCCTAGTGAAATGCATGTACTACCTCGATTCCAAGCTGGGCGAAGGAAGTTTCGGTGAGGTCTTCCACGGTATGTCTGCCTCCCTCGATGGGCCAGTAGTAGCTGAACGATTCAGGAACCGATATCTTTACTGGCCAGGACATGGCGGTGAAAGTGCAGAGGACGACGTCCAGGGACCGAGCCCAGTTGCGCAACGAGTATGACATTTACCAGGCCCTCCAAGGCAGGAAGGGTATTCCCCGTGTCACATGGTACTCTGAGTCTGAGGATGGAGCCAAGATGGGCATGGAATTACTTGGGCGGAGCGTCCACGACTTGCACCAGGCTCGTCGTTTGACCCAAGTCAAAATACTAGCGATCGCAGACCAAGTCCTTGCCCTGTTGGAGCACGTTCACACGAAACGTATTATCCACTGTGATATCAAGCCGAGCAATATTCTGATCGACCGAGATTTGGCGTCGGACTGCATATATATGATTGACTTTGGTCGGGCGAGGAGACTGGAAGATGCAGTAACCACTGACCGTCTTACGGGAACGCCTCTTTTTGCTAGTCTGGACAGTCACCATGGACGCTTGACGGTCCGGGGCGACTTGGAATCACTGGGATACATGCTCGTTTATCTCTACCAGGGCTGGCTTCCCTGGGAGGGTTTGGAGGCTTCGACAGGGAATGAGAGGATCCGCAAAATTGAGCAAAGCAAGAGGGACCTGGTACCCCACGGCCTGTGCTCCAGTATACCGCCCGAGTTTCTTGAGTATTTCCAATGCCTCAATACGATCACGGGTCCCGGGTACCGGAGTCTTCGCCCGATATTTTTCCGCCTTCATGGCCGGTTAGCACGCGGTCATAACGTGAGACCGAGGCGTTCAACGTACGTACCACCCAAGGTACAGTCTCAAGGTAAAGGTCAGAGATGGACTGCGAGAGGCATTAGAGGCTGAGTATTACATGTTTTATCAGATAGTACAGGTACCTCTACTTAGAAATATAACTGCCAGTTGTTGACAGGTGCTTCAATCCAAGAAACACGGGTCCGATCTTAAACCAAGAGAGTAGGTTGGAGTCGTCCTTAGCGGGTTGTCCGTCCGTGGTCCTCGTTGGCAAGACCGATCACAACACAGTGCACGCACACGATTTCTTGCATTATCCAGCGTCACGTCGATAAACCAGTTCGGTCTTTCATACGCTCACCATCTATTATGGTCTTTCAGAAGATGACGAACTTCATTGAGAATACATATTTATGCCGCGGGGCCGAGATACCGCTCAACAAGCTAGGGCTTCTTGGATTACTGACATGGTCGCTGGTATTGAAAATGCAAATGCGCTGTCGGTGCATCGGGGGTGGATTGAGGATCGGAAATACATGGTGGCGGTCAGATGTCGTCAAGATAAGTGTTTTGTTACGCGGTTGTGAACGGAAACGCAGACCTAGAGTATGCTCAAGTGCAGTCATCTGGATTAGATGAGGCAAACTTGCAGGAGCAACTTTCAAGATGCAGTCTCTGGGTTTGACTGAGAGACGTGGACGATACTCTTATACATTCTCTGTCTCGGTTGCATGACCTTGCTCTCCATGGCCAAGGGGACTGCTAGCAGCAGCATTTTTGTTCATATGCATGCTCAGAGGTCTTTAAATCTACCCACCAAAGAATACGGGTTGGATACGATGATATAATTGAACTCACGGCAAGGCGCAAAAGCAATTCCAACGATACAGTGCAGAAATGCTGCAGTCAGGTCATTAAATGTCAAGGAGAAGGCGCTCCCCACTCTACTTTGAGCGAGCGAGGGCGGCTTGCCGTCCATGTCCATAAGGGCTATGGATGTACACCTGTAATGCGAGTGGCTTCTGACGAATATCCGCTCGCTTTGAGTTCTATTTCAGGCCTGCAACTCGCGTTCCATATCACAGATGCGATTGGTTGACTTCGTTATGACGAGTGAGGACGAAGAACCCATACGGCGGTTCAATGCTATAGTATTATGTACAACTTCCCTACTCCCTTGTGGCACGGGGAGACAGGGGTCTGAACACTCAGTGCAGTTGGTGCTCCCAGCCAGCCACGGTCCTATATTGAGTCGACCGACGGCACAGGTGGATAGGGAAGGCAGCAACAGCACTGAGAGCAAATACAACGCTCGATGGACCCACTACCGGCTGGGCATGCTGTCAATAATTCAGGCCACTCGTCGGAACTGGAAATGTTCGTGTCCACGGTATACGGTAAAGGCCAGTCTGTAGATTGCGAGCGATGGACAATGACGCGGCGGCGCGCACACTGGCCGTGAAAATCGCCGTACGCCAGGATCTGTAAACTTGGGAACCCTTGCGGGCCAAATACCCACATGGCCAGGTCATGGATGCTTGTATCAGGCTCCTCGTCGGTCAACGTGTCGTCATCACTGTCCAGGACCTTTAAATACCCATGCAGTGGGTGCACATGCTCTTTAGGTAGGAGAATGGACTTTCCTGTTTCTGATTTGATAATTGACGCCAAGTTACAGACAACATGCTCCGGAGTAGTGACGCGGAGATGCAGCGCACGAAGGGCGGCAGTCCGCGGTACCGGATCCAGGAGGTCCTTCTAGAGGATGTCAGTACCAAACAGGCGATTTCTTGATTGTACGAACCGCCAGCAACGGGCTGAGTACCAAGCCCAGCTCATTAATACTTCCAATAAATAGCCGATGGATGATTTGTTTAGCTGTCGCATCAAAGAACACGCCATCCGGGAACTCCAGGTCATCGTGCAGCACCACCCGCCGGAGCGTTGGGTGGCGTATAACCAGCTCAGACAAGAGCCCAACAGACCCCACGCCATTCAATGATCGTAGATGCAGATTTCTAAGCCTCGTGCACCGCTCCAAGAATCGGACGAGAACGGGACCAGTCATCAGGTTCTCGGCTTCCTCGCCGCCATAAGTCATCTCAAACGTCCGTAGTCGATGCACAGCCCCCGTTGCAGCAGCAAATGCGAGCAATCTATCCTGGTTGTCACAAGTATGCAATGCCAGCGCTTGGAGGTTATGTACTGGGATGGCAGAAAGAAGGTCCGCCATACTTTCCAGCGACACCCGACTGAGAGACAAGTCCCGAAGGCAGACCAAGCTCAACAGGCTATGTGGCCGGGAACAGAGGATAGATCTTAATGTCCGCCAGAATGGCTTGGCGAGACCGATTTTCAGACTTTCCAAGTGTCCTGCATTTCGGCTCAGGCACTGGTGGATAATCCTGCAAGTCTCACCGTTACTGATCCCGTGCCAGTGCAGTGATTTCAGCCGATCTATTTGCGCAACGCCCGCGAACCTGGAGGGAGCCGGAGGACAGATAAACAGGCTAAGCGGCGGCAAATAGGACATTCCTGCGGACATCATATAGAGGTAATGTGGGGTAGGAGTGCATAAACTCAAGGACCCGAGCTGCCGCTGGTACTTTGTAATATAGCCGTCCTTGTCCAGCACCCCGGAAGGGATACAGCCTCCGAGGTGCCAGCTAGCAGATGTCAGCGACTGTGTATGATCTCCAGGACCTGGTATTTACCTGAATGACCTGAGGCACTGGTCTTCCAGTTGGCGGAAGACATAATCCATCTGTGCATAGGTCTGTCCAAGAAAAAACGCGTGGCTCTCGTTTCCCATGACATAATATGGCATTGGGCCACATTGGCCCCTGAATGACATGTTTGTGAATACTAACTCCTTCACATAATGTAAGTGACTAGACTCCAGTGGGCCATCCATGTAACCCGCCCTGGCGTACGGACCCAGAGGTGCCATATCCAGCGGACTGTGTGGCTGATCTTCCAACGGGGTGAAAGTTAGGACTCTATAGAGGAAACGGGCAGATGCGTACCGCAGCCTCCAAGATACACCACTGAGCACCCTCAGGTGAGGCGTTGCCAGCTGTTGTAGTTAGTACCGCCGAGGAGAGTTGAGGATATTACCCACCAGTTCCAATATCATATCAAGGACCTCTTGTGGAATGTGCTGAAGCATGTTTAGTGGTTAGTAGCGCGCGTGCAGCCGGCCACTATTTCCGTGGAAGGGGAGTGATGTAGCAAAGAGAGTGATATATGGCTGAGATGCTCGTTCATCCAGTCCGAAGACTTCTATACCGAAGTAGTTCACTGCCTTGGCCACCTGCGGACCAGTGTATGTAAGTACGGGGAAAGGCATACAAGGTGCCCTTAAGGGTTTGCCCTTCTTGCCTGCAACCGGATATTGTTTATAAGCTATCCACAACGTTTCCGTAAGACTACCTGAGGGTCTTTCTTTCCACCTCCACAGTTCCCTCCCTGCCAGAATGTTCTTTGAACCTCAACCAACGCCTCAAGACGCCAAGACGCCTAGAGAGTAACCACTGCAACCGGTGATTGGACGCTACACCAAAAGGGTCAAGCCCTCAAGCTCATATCGCCTAGACCTAGCAACAGGTAAACGGGCAGTTGATGCAATCACCTTTGCATACCTAGGCTTGTCTGACCCTTTCCAGGTAAGAGTGTCGGGGACAAGGGCTCCAAATAGTGAAATTAACCTGTCCAATTAAAGACAACAATTGTTTTCGTTATAATACTGGACAGCCAGCCTATCAAAGGGGACATCGCCGCGCAAGTGCAATAACGTTATTGCATTTTCATAGGGA
>JASVWD010854509.1:0-10127 GCA_031763745.1 Pionus menstruus
ATGAGGAGGACACACCCAATTTGGATAGCCCTAGCTCGACTTGGGACCCAACCAGAGCTAGGCACCGCCGATAGTGGCGTGGATTGTTGCCCGTGCCTACTATATCGTATCAACCATGCACTAACAAATGATTCATTGCGTGGGTGCTAAAGTGCTCTCAGGTGGCAATAGCCGTTTTCCTAGATGTACTCACGCCGTTCGCCTGCGTACCGAAACATCCCGTGTTTCGTGTGTACTTCCACCAGGAGTTCGATAAACAAGACCTAACCATACACGAGCAAGAGGGGGAAATCCTTTCTTCGAATACGTGAAGGAAGCGCAAGTTCGCGAATTACCTGAGCGAAACATATTCCGAACCAACGCGACATCAGACTACATGCGAAATTCGGGCAGAGAGAGATCCTAGGATGGCCAGCTAACAGGCCAGTTTAACATGACCCAAGCAACAAGCGTTGGCTATGTATGGGACCACTTTACTGCATCGCGTCAATTTTTCCGAGGAATGGGCCTGACGGTATTTGCTTTCTTTTCTATAGCCGGAATGGTTTCGCTGAACAGGAGATGCGGTTCTGTTCGCAGTTAGCCCGTCGAAATCGATGGACACGAGGGTATGACAGTTGAATATATTTATTGCGAGCAAGAGAATCTCTTCATACAGGAAGAAGCTGAGCCTCCGAAGAGGGGGATTACACCACCGGATCAGCGGAAACTTCAGGAGTCAAGGACCGGGTTTGGAGTCGGAATACTACGATTTCACAGTTGAACTACCCTGTGTGGGCGATTACGACGAATATGATGTTGCAGCAACGCCTGCTCTATAGGAGACCTGAAAACACTTGGAAGCAGAATGCACGGCCGCGTTGCACCTCCCTGACATGGGATTCGAAGGCTTGCACGTTCAAGGGACTGACGTTGAAGTCAAGTTGACACTTTGGCCGGGAAAATTCCAGTATGAATCGGCACTGGAGCAGCGGTCGTCTTGGCCTCGACTTTGTGCTGGACCTCTACAGTCTGTTTGTCCATCTCGACTGAATGGGAATAGAATTCGACAAATGGGGGAACCCGTGGCTGGCCACAGGCCAAACATGGCCGTTGTCTGCTGGAAGAAGCACGGACGGGATGGGCAGAGAATGCACCGCCTGAAATAGCATCCAGAGACTTGAAAGGCGTTGAACTGGAGATATCAACAGCTGACTGGAGGCAACCTGTATATTGAGTTCTTCTGGCTATGCAAAGGCAAGTATGTACAGTGCAACCTTTCAACAGCGCCGTCCGTGCCCGCGAACAACTATATAGGTCGGACTGGGGTACGCTACTAAGCTAACCCACAACGAGACTGAGCGCTTCATCAGATCTGGCGACGTGATCATCTTCACAACTGAGGATCCTGAGAAGTTGCCACTGCCCTGCTTTGACCTTTTAGACATGCAGTGGATCCTCCAACGCACCAGTGGACATACATGATGTTCCTTGACCCACGATGAATGATTATCCTCTTTGTCTGCTCATGCTAAATACCTCCATGCAAATGGCGCTCTGCATCGTACCAGGTCTTGCGCCGGCTGCCGCGGTCTTGGCCCCAAAACCAAGCCCTAAGTCTCACCACAGCAGGGCCCTCATCTTTGTGAAAGTTTGTGATGGCCTGATCGATTATCCTCCCGGTATGCATACTTGAATAGAATTATCCTGGAATCACAAGCGACGAAGGGAACTCATATCGAAGTCATCGCGGCCACACTGCGTGGGCTTGCTTCGTGGGTGGTGTCTGCATCTTGTCACCCCGAAAGGCAGTGGATGTCTGCGCCAGTAGTTAAACATGTCCAACACTACAGCCCTGTCCCGCATCTATATATGCACACAATGCAAGCAGACCAAACTATTAGAGTGGCACCGCTGAGGGCAAAGCCAAGTATATCGATGCGGGAAAGTGGAAAGGGGAAAGGCATGCGATGGGAACCCGGAAACGGTGTCCCGTCTGGGCTATCGTGAGGAAATAATCAGTGACTAGCCCTCGGTAATCCAGTGGGAGGCTTCACGGTTGGAGTATATGCGTACATCCTCGAGATAAGCTCAATACAAAGCGAAACCGGGTAGCTGCCCATACTAGCCTGGGGTTGGGGCGACGAAGGTCAACGGCAATGTGAACCTTGCTGTGGAGAAGCATGAGATCGGATGGAAACCCTCCATTCTGGTTCCCGTGTTAGCAACGAGCAGCACCTATCCTTCCGGGTGGTCTGGCCAAAATGCAAATCAGACACAGAAATCCAGACTCTTAACGGGACGAAGGCCAGGGAGATTGTTAAGAAGACGGCCGGATTTCAAAGCCTTCTGCATTATATTGCTCAAGCAAAACACTGACTCCCCGCGAGATAGCTCTAGACACTTTCCAGCTCGTACGCGAGCCCCAAATCCAGGCAGGTAACTGGATGCCAGCTGCTGTGACAGTAGAGAATGAGGTCGCCTTGAGCTTCCTCCACCTCGGCTGCACACAGAACTGCCTTGTTGAGGGTTACCCAAGGAAAGTCTACACCTTATTTACCTAATCCATGTCGAAAGGAGACTGGACGAAGGAACCTGGTGTATGCATGTACCCAATAGTCAAGTCTGCTTTGCAACGGAAATAAACAAACTCGGATTTGGGCGGTTGAAAGTGCCAATTTCAGGGACAGGACAATGACCAGGCGCCCGGGATCCAAACCTAACCTAAACAGCAGGGTCCTCGTTTCGGAATGCCATTCCTAAGATCTGACCTATTGAGACACTATCATGGCACTTGGTAGATGTATGGCTGATCTGCTACTGCAGAGGGGATTGTTGGGATACTCGCACAGCTTCAGATTGCGGCGTCTAAGAGGGAGTCTGGCAATCCAGACCAAAGACAAAAAGCATGCTGCCGCAGCAAACCTGATACTAGCACGGCCATGTGGCCATGTGGACATGGTGAGGTAGTATGCGGTAGGCGATGTTACACCCGGTGGTGGAGGGTTGACTGGATCGTGGACTCAGTCTCTGATCTGTCGCTTGTCCGCTAAAGCCGCGTGGAACAGGCGCTCTATTTAGCTGGTGATGCACCCAAGTTCCGTTACGGTCAGCCTTTCTGCGAACACCCGGGTTCATTATCTTTGTCCCATGACCGCTCAGCCAGAGAATGGCGATAGTATTCCGTATGCGTCACCAGGAATCCGCATTTCCCGTGTCGGGCTCAAGAAGCTACGTCGACGGAAGGGCTGCTGTCGTTATCAGTGGCTGATTCAGAAATGGCTACCGTGCCCAGGACTCCGGCCTTGCCAGGCAAAAGCAGACTATTGTATTCGGTATGGCGACTCTGGTCTTTCGTCCTGGAAAGGAAGTATATCAGGTACGCCGGCGAATGTCCACAGCCATTGCGATTGGTGTATATGCCAATAGTTCCCGACCAGCATGCGGTCACTGTTAGAATGGCTCCTCTGATGCTACCCACAGTTCCACGAGGAACTCGGTATTACTGGCTTTCACGGTGTTCTGGCATACTCGAGACATGGTCGCCGGGAATACATAGCCAAAGCGCTTGACAAAGATTGTCCGAAGGATTCCTCTAGGGGGGAAGGCAAAGTGGATGTTCTCTTCATATTCGACTGCTGCTATTAATTTGTAGCATGTCGTGCGCCCCACCCCCTTCGCGGGTTGTATTCAGCTTTGGGTTCATGGTGACAAACGAGCAACCGTTGGTGCAACTTCATTTGCTATGATGGTCCAGTGTGCCCGGGCGAATTCCAGCTTATCATTGTGCGGCATATCTATTAGCAGAAGGAAGGCTGAATAGCTGCAGATAGTCAAGGATACGACGAATGGTTTGCCAAATTACGGGCATAAGGACGGACAGCTGGAATACAAAGTTTAACTGCGGTCATCCTTGTTTTATAGGCCAGCGATGGCAGCCAGGTCTTGACCTGGGTGGATGCTGCTGCCCATTCTAGGCTTGTCAGTCTTGCCACGCCTTGTACCCCGAAGATTGTGCATCAGGGAACGCCACCATGACACTTGACAAGAAAGCTATGCCAGTATAACAGGGCACAAAGCACTGTGGCGGAAAGTTATGTGTCCACACTGGCATGAAAAATGAACAGAACAACACATCCAAAACTGCATATCGGGGATCATATGCCGGCCACAATAGGAACAGAAACAGGTTTCCGATGGTGTTTCCCTACGTGTATTCCTCGGATATACCAGAGAACAGAGGGTCACCGCTGGGAGCAGATCCCATCCACCTGGTCTTGACGGTTACCAGGACACTTTGGATGTCCAACATTCTTCTGTGACCAGAGTTGGCGAGCATCGAGCTCTTCCTGCTGTTCGTCCTCTGCAACGGGCTGTATTACTCGTCTTCAAACACTTGCGTGTAATTTGCTGCATGGTAAAGCAAGTGGGCTTAACAAATAGCGTTTGCAGGAACCTGAATACCTCAATATCATGGTTCGTCTCCGTGCAGAGGACTAGAGGGTATCACCGATGATAAGAAACCCATATCTGCGCAATAGAGGCCGCTCGGATCGGCCATCGTGTATACTACCCTGCGAAATCTCTCGATCCTGTCAACATATTCATTAGAATCAAGCTCGATACAGAATTTGGAGGGAAATCAGTATCTCTTACCCATAGCTTCTGCAGCCAATCTGAAGAGGAAGGGCAAGACACAGGCTAGTGCCATTCACGACTGGGTAAGACAGACGGATCGACCAACCCTCAATTGTGGTACTCCAGGGCCAAGTTTCGACCCGCTGAGAGTTGGTCCGACTCGGGCAACAAATGCCATTGAAGAGTTTTATGAGATGGTCGAGATCGACGGAGCTGTGCAGGGCATGTAATGGCTTCTCGACTGACCGCTGCCTGCTTGACAATTCGGGTTTGCCGTCTGTTAGGGCTCAAGCAAGTGGAGGACGGCACGCAGTCAATGACCCTGAGCCATGACACAGTACGGTCCCTGGGATATGACTTAATCCAACCTGTCCGATCAGAATCGTACGAAGACGAAGAGGTGTATAGACATATCGTAGATATCCCCCTTGTCATCATGGGAGCTCTCAGACCATGACTTTCATAGGCCAAAACGCTGCCCCTGCCTTGCTTTGATCTTCTCGACATGTCGTTGCGCGGAGGGGTGCAGCTACCAGCCTAAATGATGGCTGGAGACGGCTCCGTGGAGGCCTTAATCTGTACGCTATGGAGAACTGTTCCTTCGCAGGCATCTCCCCCCGCGCCGTGATTGAACAGGTGATTGCACTGGGGAAACCAGACTGCCGTCATTCCACCTCGAATAAATGTCGCTGTGCTAAATGTCGCAGCAGCTGCAACGCATCATGTCTGGCAAGGCTGCATTCAGAGAATCCGAGGCTATCTTCGTACCAAGCTACTCTCGCCAACAGAAACGTTCATCCACTGGCCCCATCCAAGTCGTTGATGAGGCATAACCATGCACGTATATTTTAAATTGTTCCTGTATTTCCAAAGCCAAGCTCCAAGGCGGGAGTATCCCATCTGAAAGAGTACCCCGAGGCACCGGTGCTGTTTCTGGCGTGCCCTAGCAGCGCCTACGTTCATTTGGCTTCTTCTTTTAATGCAATACGCACCATGGGTTCAAGAATTACGCAAAGGAAATTTTAAGACCCAACGCACCCCACCTCACTAAGGCCTTGGCCAAAAAGGAACGATACTAGTAACAGCACGCGCTGACCCCGGATGAAGATCAGTTCTTCCAACAATGGCATGCCGGGGAATGGGTACCCCCAGCTGTGGCCGACCAGGCGGCCTACTTGTCTTAACCACACCGGGGAGCTACCAAAGCCAGCCAGGATCGCGCATATCTCCATTTCAAAGGCGAGCTTGGGTGTTCGCAGGGGACATCTGGAGCCGCGCCGTGCGGGACGAGAGTCACCAGGCGCGTAACCAAGCTGCTACTACTGTGATGTTGCAACAAACTCCCCTCGCCAGATAGCACAGTCCTGTCCTGTCTATGGCTGGGCTTTCCACGCTATGTCTACATTACTGTTATGGCACGGAAGGCTAGTGGGAGCCAGAAGAAAGTCATCTCCTGCCATAGCGGAAAGCGCTTCGAGTCCGTCGCAGTGACGGACATCAGCCTCTACATGGTGACCGATGTGTACACTCTCCGTCGCGGGCTGAAGCAGAACCTACTGGCGGGTAAATCCCTGGAAATTTCGGAAACAGATCAACCAGCGGATCGTCGATGGGCGAGGTCTTACCAGGATCCGAAGGCACACTGCGCGTCTCTAGTCATACTTGTGGGTGGCCTGGTGCAGCTCCAGTTATACAAGCAGGTTCCAGTTTGGACCGCCTCAACCACGCCTGCTTGGTGCTCAGTGCTCACTTTCGTAACCGTCAGGTTCTAATGTCGTTTACGGCGAGTGAATGGGGACCCCTATCGACGATGTATTCAGACCAGATGATATGTTGGAAAATGGGTCAACCGAATGGGTCGTGCTCTGGCCTGGATTCGAGACAAACGCGGTGCTACACATCTGCATATAAATTTGATTCAACACTTTCCCAGTACTCCTGCTTTCACTAAATCACCTCAGTGAAGCTTAAGCGATCCCGTTTAATGGACACTAGTGGTCATTCACGTCCAGAAAAGGGATAAATACCCTGCTTTCCCCTCGCCAGGTGAGTCCTCTTTCTCCTTTCAAGTTCCCACTCATCGCCATGGCTAACTCTACCCGGTAAGTCCTTGTCTTCCTTTTGCAGAACCTGTTTACTGAGTCATTACCAGCACATCACGGGAGCTTCTTGCCTCGTCAATCATTTCCACTTTGTTGATGCCGGCCCTCGTCGTCTCAGGAACTATATCAATTATTCCCTATTATAGGCGTTCGAGGACAGTCTCGTCATAATCCTCCGTCAGTATTCCGATGATGCAGATCTCGAAGGAGGCGCTCTACTGCGTATACTGTTATTCCTGCCCCGCTATTTCTTAGAAAACAGCGAGTTTGTGTTATCTGACAGAATCCCTATCTGAGGAGAGGAGTCCTATAGGACACTGATAACACTCAGATACACTGGTTCATGGACCAGGCAATGACCGACTCAATTCTTGCTTATGTTCACACCCTTAAGAAACAGGGTCTCATTAATAGACATGAATTGCGAGAATACATTACCGATGCTCGGGTAGTTTAACAAGCAAGACCAGTTATGGCAACGCCTGACAAAGTTATTAATTACAGGAAGATAACGACATGGAAGCGGCAGAAATCTCGAAGAACCAGCAGACGGAGAGACCCGTCACGTCAAAAAAGTCTACTCAAAGGCCTCGTCTGTTACTCTGTGGGATATCCGAACATGACCATTCTCACTGGCATAAAGATATGGACGATAACCTGGACTCGTCGAGTACCTGCATCCTAATGCAACACGCTGGACCAACCACATAACGTGGGTGGAATTCGGCCCTAGCTCAGTCAGACTCAAAGTTCATGTCGAGCGAAGGAGCGGGTCAATCATGGATGGACGTCATTTCTTTTTAGAGGGGTCAGCCAGAATAGACCGGATGGACACGGCCAACCTCATCGGAATGTCTCGCGCCTTGACGAAGAACATGCCAGAGAATATTTGCCCGGCTCCTCGGGCACCTACCTATTAGCCTTCCAACTGCTATAGCCGGATATACTCAATCCTCGCTTATCTGAAGTCTCGCGGTACTGGATCTCACGCGGCAAAATCAGAAACAAGTATCATGTTTTCGTATTCGAGAAAGAGCTGACTGGAATCAGCCTCATGGCTGAGATATACCAACACCCCGATACGGGTGCTTCTCATGTCAAGGACACTTCTGAACCGCCCGAGCGTGCGTATCAGGCCCAGGCTCAGTATACTTACGACCCAGTAATGAAAGCGATGATGGTATGGCCGGTGTGGGGAGAGCTTGCAATTAGATCATTCAATGCCCGGTTATACTCACCCGATCCGAGACCATTTGACACACTGGCTGAGCTTTGAAACAAACTGCAATACTTGGCAGGAGATATAACCTGACAACCGCAAACGCACGAGGCGCGTATTGTGTCTGTGCACATGATCAACGTAGGGTTAAACACCTGGCTGATGCCATTAAGTGCATTATGGCAGTTTCGCACGAACGGCACAGCCGCATCACCGATGCGCGTGAATAAACTCCAGAATGACGTTCGGAGTTATCCGTCAGGAGCCAGTGAAGAAGACGAAAACTATCTTGACATCTGTGTCTATTGCACGACGTCAAACGACCGTCCTCTACGGTTGTTGAAGAGGATCCGCGTATCCGTAACGATAGTCGCAGCGATACCGGTGATAACGATGGTTCGAATAGCGGGTCTCGAAATCAACGATCTGACGCCAGTATGCCGAACGCTTTAAACACCAATCCGCAAACCGTGAACGATACCAACGAGGACGGGAAATTGGTACTACCTACTATCCTAGGGGTACCAGGGGGGGAGGTGGGGGGCGGTTTCCAGGCCCAGAACCCAGTGTTCCACGTCGAGATGGTATGGCCGATTATCCTCTAGCAGGAAGAGATGAGCAAGGCCAGAGCCTACCTGGCAGTATTGAAAGAGAGCATGTGTAGTCACCAATTCGCGAGGCATTCCCATTCCATTTTGGCCCACACCCATACCACCTGGTCCAGAGACGCGGCAATTGAAGTCATTAATACCGAACTCAGGTATAAGAGAAGCCGTCTTCGGATAGAGAACAAGGTGTTATACAACGGCACACCTTAACGGAGTGATAGTCTCAGTGGTGACTCTGTCTAGCCATGCTGTAGCTGGCATTTGCGTGGCAAAAGAGAACAGAGCCTTATTCTGAGTAATGCTCTGGGAAGGTGGACTTTTACTGACAATTATGGTGAGGTCCATAGCACACGAAAGGGCTTTGAATAAGTAATGGCTACCGCAAGGGGGCGTCTTCGCCTGGGCAGAGGTGCTTATGACGAAGCCATCTTGCACGTTCGAAGAGGCCTGCCTTCATTTGGCTGCGGTGGTTAGGTACGTGGATGTCGGAGACACTTGTGCTCCAGTCCGTACTCGTCTCTATCGTTCTTCTATCCTTGTTCTTCAGCGACCATCCCCCCTCGTCAGAATTCCGAAGGTGGCTAAGGGTATCCCTTCTCCCAGTAAAAACAAATCGACCGTGTCTGCGTAAAATTCAACAAGCTGGTCAGGCTACGATAGACACTGGGGCCCATCGTGGCCTTTACCACGATTCGACGGTTATTATAACTGTCATCAGGTCTCCCGTTTTTGATGCATTTCGGCTTCCCTGAAAGTCCATTACAATGGCTCTAAGGGCTGTCGAAGCAGAGGAAAGACACAGCGGCAGTGCCATCATGACACCAAACTTACGCGACAGAAGTCTGCCGTTGCCTGAGCCGAAAAGGCCCGGAAGGCCTGTATTTGGTGGGGTGAAGTTTGCTTGTTGGTGCGTGGCTTGTCTAAGTATTTTAGGGCAGTTTCGAATTTGCACGACTGCAAGACATGGCGCCGAGTACTGTGGCAGGGTAACTTGCATTCGTGCGGGTTGTCATGAGGTTTAGATGCTAATTTGCGGTGCAGAAAGCCAGCTTCGGAACATCAACACCAAATCTGATGCTAGATACTACAGCTTGACCTGGATTTCGGATCCGACTTTCCACAGGGTTACCCAGATACCCTTGCTCGCAAACCGACATGATCCCACTCTGGATTCCAAAGTGAGCTATCTGGGGTTTGCCGCTACATTCTGGTGCTTAACTCAAGGCTTTCTCTATACTCTCCTTTGGATGATGAATGGCAGCTGATGATGGGCGGTCAACATTAGCAATACCTGCTGCTTGACATTCTCATTCTCATAATTGGGAAAGAGAGAACAAGGTCATCTGGTTCGAAGCAAACCGTGCCCTGGAAGCGAGCATTAACACACATGTCTAGCCCGAGCTCCAACAGCTCTTTGCACAGCCATGCTGGACCAGTCGTGCCGCAATATCAGGAACGCAAACGACGACAGCTGCAATAATTGTAAGTGCAGGGCCGACTTGCGTTGCTGATCATAACTAACACAGTCTTTTAGATGCCCGCTTTGGAGAGTATGTGCTGTTGTCCGGGTCCGAATTAGAC
>JASVWD010880937.1:0-10054 GCA_031763745.1 Pionus menstruus
GTCTGGTCATGGATCAAGCGTGAGCGCATGATATGAGGATATCATATGATCATGCATAGGTGATATCATGGCGAAGGCGCCGCCTCCGCAGTACTCGACGCCGAGCTTGGCTGACCCTGACCCCGCACCGGCAATGCCACCCGGCGCTGCCACGGCAGCGGAGGGCGGACGAGCCTTGACGCTCCACAAGCGGGCAGCGCCGACCCTGATCTACCTGCACCCGGAGGTGAAGCGCTGGCTGCGCTCCTACGCGGCCGAAGCCGGCCTCGCAGTCAAGGTCCACGACCTGCTGATCGAAGCAGTCGAGGATTGGGGGCGCGCGAAGGGATTCACGGGACAGGTCCGGGTGCCGCACATCAAACGCGCGTAGCTCCGAGCAGGCTGCGAGCTTCGATACCCACTGCATGAGAAGGAGAGCCGCCGCAGGTCGCCGACACTAAATATTGACATGTCACTTCCATCATCACAGCACGTAGCCGTTCACTTGCCGATCGACGCCGACCAGCTTGGCGGCTGGCGCGCGATGCGCGTGTTCACCCTCTGTAGAACCTTCGTGCACCGGATCGACCCGACCTGCCCAATCTCGGCGGTGTACTCCAACCACAAGCGCGTCGGATGGGACTTCATCGTCCCGAACAGCATGGACGCGCTGCGCCTGCACCTGTTCCATCGCCACGTCCTGACGCAACGGCTCTGGTGATGCGCCTTTCCGAAATCCTCGCGGGCAGCCCCGGCAAGCCGACCGGCCCGTTGACACCGGCGCAGGCCCAGCGTGAAGCCAAGCGGAAGGCGAAGGTGCAGCAGCGCATCCGTGCAGCCCAGCAGTCGTGCAACAACAAGGTTGCCGATCTGAAGAGCGAACTTTGATCAGGGCTTCCCGGTCAACGCGCGCAGCAGTAGGTGCGGCTGCGCGCGAGCAGGACAGCGTCCTCGAGGTTCTAGCGTTGCAAGGTGAGGCCAGCCTCGTAGCCCGCCTCGAGCGTTGCCGAACCGAACACCTGCTGCGGCAGCGGTATGGTGGCCAGCGCTGGCCGTGGTGCTGCCGGTCACCCGGCTGCATCTGGTGCTTGAGAACAGCCGTGTTCCGGTTGTGGTCCGGGCTGAAACTGGAGGCGGCGGTGGTGTCCAGCACCGTGCTGATCCCGCTGCCGCACCAGCCCGGCGAGATCAGGCCGGCGGTGCGGAGACTGCGCCGCCGGCTCCGGGACCTCCGCAGCAGCGAAGCCAGCCGCTCGCGGCGGTGGCGCAAGGTGGTGATGGACGGCTTCACCGACTCTGCCGGTGCATGGCTGCTGGTGAGGCATGATGGTGTTGACCGGCAGGAAGTCCTCGATGTGCTGACGCGCCGGTTCCCTGACCTGCTCCTGCCTGATGCTGGGTCGCAGCTTCCCGCCACCTCCTTCACCACTGCTGACCGGGTTGTTCTAGCTCGGCTCCGCCGCGGTGTTGAACCCCTCCGGCTTCACATCGGTGGTCGTGCTGGGCGTGGTGCTGCACATGGTGGCAGGCCCACTCACCGATCCGTCGAACCGATGCCCGTGCTGTTCTGACCATGAGAGTTCATTGCCGGGGTCCTAGCTGACCTCGGCTCGAGCAGGCACAGAATGTCCGGGTAGCCGGAGTAGCGCGCTGGTGCAGCTTCGCTTGTCCGGCTCCTTGGGCAGCGTGTAGTCCGCGCCGCCAGCGGAGGCGCCGTATTTAGCTGCTGGCCGATGACGGCAAGAACTCGCTGCTGGTGATCCACTCGCTCTCGGGACCGAAGTCCTTGTGCATGTAGGAAGCCCAGCCTGTGGCATCGCCGACCGGCTCGAGCTTGTGCGAACCACATGGAGCGATTTCGCGCCAGAGCCCGCCGGCCAGCAAGGTGTCGAGGCGCGCAGGTGATCTTCCGGGTGGTAGGCGCCAGAGAAGATGAGCATGCGGGTGGTGATCCTCGCCCTCGATGGTGGCGACAAACTGTGAGCGCACTGCTGCTGGCTGCTGGTTGAATCGCGTCCCCAGCAGATCGCGGTCTACCAGCATGTGAAGCCTGCCGAGGCTGCTGCGGATACGGCTGCGCGCAACGGGCCACTGATTGAAGGACAGGGTCAACGCGCAATCCCAAGGCCTGCGTGTGATGAACTGGATGCGTGCAGTGTGCAGCGCGGCAGGATCAATCGGGGACGACGTAGGTTCAACGTTCATGATGAGGTCTGGGTGGCTGATGCCACGTACTTAGCGTACCTACATGGCGCCGCCTAAATCCACGTGGTGCCGCGATGCGCGTGGAGGCGATGCACAGCCAGCCGGCCATGGCTGTACAGCTTGCCCGGCGTGAAGCCGAGCACCGCGGACGTGCCCGCGGCATCGCGCGTGGCAGCACGTCTGGGACGTGGTGAACGGCTCGCCGCCGTTCACCACTGCCTCCGGTCAGTCGTCCTCGGCGTCCTCGTCCTGCTTGCCGGATGAACGACGAGACTGTTTCGCACCGGTGTTGCCGGGCGCATCGTCCTCGTCCCCATCCTCTTCCGGAAGAAGCCCGATACCGGCCTTCCGCAGCAGCTTCTCCAACTCCTTGTACAAGGAGGCGCGCTCCTCGGCGTCGTCGCTGCGGCGTGCCTTGCGGAGCAGGCGGGAAATCTGCTGGTCGAGCACGATCTTCGCCTTCTCGTCGCCCGCCGCTTTCGGCGGCGGGTCTTCCGGCACGGTACGCAGGCGTTTGGTTGAGAGCGCGACCCACTTCCGCACGCGGGCAAGCTCGACAAGCGCGATGTCGTCGTCCGGGGTGCGGAACCCGGTCCAACCATAGGCGGGCAGCGCGTCGATGACGTGGTCGATGAAGCGGTCCTGAAGGTTCTGGCGGCCGGTGATGCGCTTCAGGCTTTCCCGGGTCACGCGCGCCCGGGTCGTGTCGCGGCCGACTTCGCGCGCACGGCGGCCGAGGAGGTAGACGAGAAGCTGGGCAAGGAGGTGGGCGGAGGGATACATGGTGTGCCTGCACGAACTGAGGTGGCCATGCCGTTTCACATGGTGCTGGGCTATGTGTACAACATGAGGTGCTCGGGCAACTAGAATTTGTGCAACTTCGCGCGAGTGCAGCCGTTCTGGCTCCCGGGAATCGCAGCTTTCCGGTAGTCAGGAGGCATCATGTCCACGGCGATCGACACCAAGGCCGAGCCCGGGCCGCAGCCGGCCGCTCCGCCAAACGCCATTGGAAGCCCGGCCGAGCGGCGGGCGGACATCGCCGCCGTAGATATTGACAGCCTCGCCCAGCGCGCTGCTGCCTACATGCGGGCAACGACCGCCAACAGCACACAGCAGGCGTACACGCGCGACTGGGCGAGCTTCTCGGCGTGGTGCCGCGGGACCGGGCTTCAGGCACTCCCAGCAGCACCGGAGACGGTGAGCATGTACTTGACCTCGCTTGCCGGCCGCCTTGCCGCCGCAACGCTGGGCCGCCGCCTCGCCGCCATCGCCACCGCACACCGGCTCGCCGGCCACCGGCTCGACACGCGGCATCCTGCGGTACACGACCTGATGCGCGGTGCCCGCCGGAAGCATGGTGCCTCACAGCGCCGCGTGGCGCCCGCCACCACGCCGGTGGTGCAGGCGATGGTGGCGGCCTGCGGCAGCAGCCTCGCCGGGCTGCGCGACCGGGCGCTGCTGCTCATGGGTTTCGCCGCCGCGCTGCGCCGCAGTGAACTCGTAGACCTTGATGTCGAAGACGTGGAGTTCGTGGCGGAAGGGATGCGCATCCGCATTCGGCGGTCGAAGACCGATCAAGAAGCGGTCGGCGAGGTGGTCGGCGTGGTGCGCACCGGAACGCCGACATGCCCCGTAAAGGCCCTTGAGATTTGGCTGGGCACGGTGGGGATCACCGGGGGCAAGGTCTTCCGGCGGATCGACCGGCATGGCCGTGTCGGCGAGAGCTTGGGCGGCCAGTCTGTCGCGCACATCGTCAAGCGACGCGCGCAGCAGGCCGGGCTTGATCCCGCGCTCTACGCCGGCCATTCCCTGCGCGCTGGCCTCGCCACCGCTGCGGCCCAGTACGGCGTCGAAGAGCGCGTGGCGATGCGCCAGACCCGGCACCGCAGCATCGCCGTGTTCCGCACCTACCAGCGAGAGGGCGAGATGTTCCTCGGCAACGTTTCGGGGAGGATCGGCTTGTGAGGTGCAGCCGGTGCCGGCTCAGCGACAGCGACGGCGAGGACACCAGCAAGCTCCTGCGGCAGGCGGTGGAACGGAGCCGCGGCTACGCCGACTACGGCCAGTGGCCGGGCTGCCGCTGCATCGAGGAACTCGGCCATGCGGAAGCACTGCTCGGGTTCTTGGAGCGCGAAGAAGACCTGCGCGTGGTGAGCATCGAGTCGCGCGGGGACGACGATCCGCCCGACTGCTGGGCGGTTACGGACGAGGGCCTGCGGCTTGGCATCGAGGTGACGGAACTGGTCAACGAAGAAGCAATCCGGCGGCACCGGCAGCAGGCCAAGGCGTCCCTGACGGGCAGGCAGCCCCGCAAGCCGCGCGACAACCAGAGCAATGCGTCATGGGCAGACATCTCTTGGTGGACCGCCGGGGACTTCGCCGGGCAGGTGCAGCGCCTAGTCGCCGAGAAGGATGCCGGTGCCCGCCAGCCGCGCGGCGGCTCGTACAACCGCTACATCGTCCTGATTCATACCGACGAAGCTGCGTTCGGCGAGGACATGCTGCGGGCGCTGGCATCGGCGCCGCTCTGCAAGACCACCGCGATCGACGAGGTCTACCTGATGATGTCCTACATGCCGGGCTCCACAGGTGCCTACCCGGGTGGCAGGCCAGTCGCCCGCATCCCGGTCGAGCGGGCATGACGAGCGTAGGAAGTGCTCGCCGGCTCCGTGGCGGTGCGCACCATGCCATGATCCTTGACGTGTGCCGGCGGGCAGGGGAGTCTCTGGAACGTTCTGCTTCAGGACGACTCGGATGCACGCAGGAGTGGCGTGAGTGAAGCACACGGCGGTAGTCCAGCCCCGGACGACCATAGACCTGTTCGCCGGCGCTGGCGGCTTCACAGAAGGGTTCCGGCAAGCTGGGTTCCATACCGTCGTCGCCAACGACAGTGACGAGTGGGCCGCTTCGACCTTCAACGCGAACCATGCGAAGTTCGGCACGGAGATGGTCGTCGGCGACATCCGGTCTCGGCTGGTCCAAGCGGAAATCCTCGAGCACGCGCTGGGACGCGAGATCGACGTGGTGATCGGCGGTCCTCCGTGCCAAGCCTTCTCGCAGGTGCGCAACCACTCGCGCCTGATCGACGATCCACGGAACAGGCTGTACCGCGAGTACGTGCACATCGTGAAGCTGGTGCAACCGCGCCTATTCATCATGGAGAACGTGGTCGGCCTCAACAACCTCGATGGCGGTGAGGTGCGGAAGCAGGTCCGCGAGGACTTGGAGCTTCAGGGCATGTACCGGGTTGCCTCCGGCGTGTTCGATGCAGCGCTGTTCGGTGTACCGCAGAGCCGGCCGCGCGTGCTCTTCGTCGGCGTGCGAAGCGACCTGCGCATTGATCCCATTTTCCCAAGGAGCTTGGCCGCTCCTCTGCCGGAGCTTGTGCGCGCCAGAGAGAGGGGGAAGTGGACCTACAAGTTCGACAACAGCCTCTTCGCGTCGGAGGATGAGAAGGACCGTCATGTCCTGCTCGATCCAGAACGCGATGAGCTAGTGACGGTCCAGCAGGCGATCGGCGACCTCATCCACCTCAAGCCCTCTGCGAAGCTCATGCGGCGGCCCTCCGATGATCCGGTGGAGTACAGGGCGGAGGCTGCGAGCAAGTACCAGCGGGCACGGCGCGCGGGCTCGGATGTCCTCTACAACGCCGATGTGCCCTCCATCCGGGAAGACACGGTCGCCCGGCTGCGGGCTATCCCGCAGGGCGGCAACTTCCGCGACATCCCCGAGAGCTTGAACGGGCGCTACTTGTCCGGGAAGAAGTGGGGTCCCGATGTCGGCCGCGACACGCTCAGCCGCACCCATTTTTCGGCCTACCGCAAGCTGCACCCGGACTGCGCATCGTGGACGCTCAACACCAAGGCCGACTGCGTCTACCACTACTCAGTGCCGCGGGCCTTGTCGGTGCGTGAATTCGCGCGCCTGCATTCGTTCGATGACATCTACCACTTCCTGCATGGCGACCGGCACAGCCGCTACCGCCAGATCGGGAACGCCGTGCCGCCGTTGTTCGCCAAGGCCATTGCTGGTGCTGTCGAAGCCGTGCTCGCGGCGCATGACGACCGGCAAGAAGGGTGGCACCTGCGGGCCGTGGTTTAGCCTGCCTGCCTGCTTCGCGGGGACCGCCGCGGCGCTGCTGGCGGGCCGTCATCGCCAGTACCGTACTGCCGCTTGATGTCGGTCAGGAATTCGGACAGCGAGCGCAGCTTGCCGGTTTGGACGTAGCCGGCGATCTCGCCGCTGAACCTGTCCCCGTGCGCTGCGCGGAGCATGTCGAGCGAGATGTGCACGACCTCGTGGAAGACGTAGCCGCCAGCGCCGCTCGGCTGCGCCCGGCAGACGTTCGACAAGCGCGCGATGTCGAACTCGTTGGTGATCATGACGTAGTGGAGTTCGGTGGACTGGGTCTTGCTCTTTTGGAAGGCGTCGTACTCGGCGGTGAACTGCGTTTCGCGGTCCTGACGCAGTGACCACTTGGCTGTCATGATCACCCTCGTGACAGCATCCTCGACGACCGCGAGGTCTGGGCTGGGTTCGCGCTCCCGCCGTGCGCCGCGCTGCGGCGCCTTGCGGAAACCCGGCAGCCTCGAGACAGGCATGCGCAGGAAGAGCTTGCCTTCCGGTACACGGGCCACGCGCTTCACGAGCAGGTCGAGCAGGTCCTCGAAGCCCTCGCCGAGGGCGTTCTTCCGCTTGTTGCCGATGCTGAAGAAGGCGTGCGTCCTCGCCTCGATGATGGAGGCTGCGACCGCTGCATCCCGTTCCGGCAGCCCTGCCTTGATCAGGATGTCCGCGATCTCGCCTTGTAGTTCAGATTCGAGGGCCTCCTCGATCTCGTCGGCTTCCTCAGCACTGGCAGCTTGCACGCTGGACCGTGCAGCCTCCTGCTGCCGCGTCAGTTCGGCGACGCAGCCGCGGAACAGGACATCGATGCTGGCGGCAAGCTCCCGGCGGCTGATGCCCCACCGCTGGCAGAGCACCTCCGTGAACCGGACAGCCCGGCCGTGGAAGTTGCCCCCCTCTTGCATATGGTTCGAATCGTAGATGTGGGCGAGCCCTGCGCTTCTGTTCACCCAGAGCAGGCAGCGGTAGACGTGCTCCCACGCGTTTCCGCTGGTGACCTCCCCGGCATGGGCGAAGTAGTCCTCGAGGATGCGCAGCCTCGTGTCGCGGCCGAAGGGCGAAGCCTGCCTGCTGCTCGGCGTGGCGTGCTCCTCCAAAGCCGTCGGCCTCCCCGATTCTCCTGCCTGCTGACTCTGGCCGTTGCGGGCGGCACGTCAACTTCGAACGGTGCTCCCACCATGGATAACACCACCCCCGAGACGCGCTCCCGGGTCATGAGCCGTATCAGGAGCCGCAACACCAAGCCGGAGATCACCGTCCGGCAGTTCTTGCATGCAGCCGGCCTGCGCTTCCGGCTGCACCGCAAGGACCTGCCGGGCCGGCCTGACCTCGTCTTCCCATCGCGCCGCGCCGTCGTATTCGTGCACGGCTGCTTCTGGCATGCCCATGGCTGCGCCTTGTCTCATGCCCCGCAGTCCCGCCTCGAGTACTGGCAGCCCAAGCTCGCCCGGAACCGCGAGCGCGATGCAGCGCATGCTGCCAGCCTCACCGCCGCCGGCTGGCAGGTGTTCACGGTCTGGGAGTGCGAGACGCGGGACGCCGCGAAGCTCGAGGTGCTCGCCGCAGAGCTTCGTTCTCTGAAGCAGCGGTAGCGGTGGTGCAGCGATCTCGCAGACGATGCAGCCACGCCATCTGATCCCGCCGTCCGATGAACCGCAGCATCGCGAGTTACGCGCCCGGCAGGAGACGCAGCAGCGGCGAGCAGGGCCACCGGCCCCGGGTCTGAGGGAAAGTGCCCTCTTCACGCATAGGGCGTCGTGTGCTTGGTTGCTGGGTTATCCGCGGCGTCGGTTTCATCACCGGCGGCGTGGTCTCCTTCTGCGACGGAAAGGACCCCTGAAGGCGAAGTAGATCAGCTTCCATAACGACGAAGCCGCCACACGATGGGGTCGTGGAGCGGCTCCGGGTCGTCTCAGGTATGGTCGATGTCGGCGAAAAGACCGATCCCGACATTGCCATACCTGACGCATCTTGCAAGAGGCGTCTTGCAGGCACGGGAGAACTGCGTCCTCTCGTGATCGGCGGCCCGTGGCTCCGCGCGCGCTTCGTTGTTCCAGAACAGGAACGACAATGGAGAACTACGACTACAGCCTCCCTCACGAGGTTCGCCGTCCGCGGAGCTTGCCGAGGTTTGAGCGGCGCTTCGAGTTGCAGTCGCGCCATGTCCGCGCCGAGAACAGGAAGCGCCTGCTTGCACCGAATGCTGTCGGCTTCGAGGAGTTCGACCGCTTCCTCGACGAGATCGACGCCTGCTGTGCTGACCAGCAATTGACGCCACTCGCTCGATACATCGCGTGGGCGTTGCTGTCCTATTGGCGCCCCAATGAGCCCTGCTTCCCGTCGCGCCAGACGATCGCCGAGCGGGTGAGGTCGGAGTTCACCACGGCGTGCTCGGTGCGGTCGGTCGGGCGCTGGCTGGGCGAGTTCGAGAGATGCGGCATCGTGCAGCGGCACGCCCAGTACATCGAGCGCGGCCGGCTTCGCTGGGGCGGCCGGCGGGTGGAGCGCACGTCTTCGAGGATCACCTTCCACCTGCGACCTGACGGGCGGTGCCCGCTGCTGGCCACCCGGCGCCTGAGCCAGAGGCTGGACGAGGTCGCCCAGCGCGCCGCCCGTACCGTGTGGGAGATGCACTCCCGTGACCGGCCTCAGCGCCGGCTCGACACTGCGGGCCAATCCGGCCCGGTAACCTGTCCAGCTTCAGCGCAGTACCAGTACAGCAGCCCCGGGACCCTCCCCAGCATCGCACTGCCCGGAGTACCGAGTCAGGCTCGGGAAGGAAGTAGCACCGGTGTCGAACGGAGTGATGCGGTGGCGAGGCTGGCCCGCATGGGATCAGTCGAGTTGCACAGGATCATCGCCATGATGGACCAGCAAGCGAGCAGTAGGGCAGCAGCACGAGTGAACCTCCTCATACGAACCGGGATGGCCGAAGAGCAGGCGCTGCGCGAGGCGCTGAGGCTGTTGTGGAGACCAACCGGGTAGGACGAGCAGCAACTGCTGCGGGTCCCTGTGGGCGCTCCCACGCAGCACTGAACCAAAAATGATATGGTGATATCACGTGTATATGCGTTGACCTTCGCAGGTGGTCATGCGAGCGTGAAATGTCGAGCGTGAGGCACGAGCACATGCGCGTCGTGGCGGTGGCGAACCAGAAGGGTGGGGTGAGCAAGTCCACACTCGTGCAGTGCCTTGCGGTTGAAGCACTCAGGGAAGGCCGGGCAACCGCCATCCTCGACGCTGATCCGCAGGGCACAGTGGTCGAGTGGGCAGAGGCGCGGAAACGGCAGGGGATCGACCAGCCGGCCACCTTCTCCGCCGGCACCGCCACGGAGCTTCGCGCGGCCCTCGACCGCCTACGATCGCGGGGCGCGGAACTGGCGATCGTGGACACCGCGCCAAGGGTGAGCCCGGTCGCGACAACAGTGCTAGAAGTTGCGGACCTCGTCCTGATGCCCACTCGCCCCAACCCAGCCGACCTGTCCGCCCTGCTGGCGACATGGGCGGTGGTGAAGCGGATGTCCAAGCCGGCCGCCGTCGTGATCACGCAAGCGCCGCCCGGGTCGAAGACACACGCCCTACGCCAGACCCGCCAGCATCTGGAAGCAGCCAAGATCGCCACCTGCCCGGCTGTCCTGACGTACAGCCTGTCTTACCCCTACGCGCAGGCAGCAGCGCTCGCCGTGCAGGAACGCGAGCCGAGCAGCAAGGCACGCGCCGAACTGGCCGAGGTCTGGTCATGGAT
>JASVWD010889816.1:0-32056 GCA_031763745.1 Pionus menstruus
GTGAGCGGGAAGCGCACATCACGCATTGCCTGGAGCGACGGCAACACAAGATAAAGATTCTTGTGAACTTCTACGATCATGCTTTGGTCGGAGAAGGTTTGGATATAGACCTAGAGGCCGCTTGCGGGCATGCTGTATGCAAGCTGGAAACTCAGGTAGTAGATTTGCGCAGTCGTTGGCGCGATACACATCGCAATGCTAAAACGGTTCGCCTGGCCAAGGAGAGCCAGGGAAACGAAAACAATGTTCAGGATGGCAGTAGCTTGCAAGCTCGTGATGTCGTAAACGGAAAGGATCGTAAACCGCGAGTGCACCGGGTTGACGTCTATGGTGGCGGAAATAAACCTATGACGTTGAACGAAGCGCTGCTCGAGATGGAAAGCAAAACGGAGTATGTGGTTTATCAGGATTCGAACCGAAACTGCCTGTCGGTGCTGGTTCGACGAAGCGATGGAGACTACGACCTGATTGAAAGCTGACAACTGGCTTTGTCCAGAAGGAGTGAATGCCCCTCGTTCGCTCCTTCCCCCTTGCCGATGATGTCCCATAGGAATAACAGCATCGACGAACCCGAGCACAACAGCAGCGACCGTGAGGCTGTCCGTCAGGCAGACTTGGTCATCATCACGGGAATGAGTGGCTCAGGAAAAGCAACAGCACTCAAAGTCTTTGAAGATCTCGGTTTCTACGCCGTTGACAATCTGCCCATTTCGCTGATCTCTAAGTTTGCGGACCTGACGCAGGACTCGAAGACCCGTCGCCGCGCTGCACTGGCCGTCGATATATGCGAAGGTGAATCGCTCAGTCACTTCCCGGACATTTACCGAAAGCTGCAAGGCCGTTTGCCTTGTGCGCTCGTCTTTCTGGATGCAGATGACGATATTTTGCAGCGACGTTACAGCGAAACACGCCGTCCGCACCCGTTAGGTTCGGATGCGACGGTCCTTGACAGCATCAAGAACGAACGTTCGGCGCTTTCTGAAATCAGCGCTCTGGCAGATACCCACATCGATACTTCCAAGCTGAACGTCCATGAACTGCGGCGAGTGCTGGTCAGCACCTTCAAGGATGAACACGAGGGACAGCAGATTGCGATCTATGTCAACAGTTTCGGCTTTCGCAATGGCGTTCCCAGCGATAGTGATCTGGTGTTCGACGTGCGCTTTCTGCCGAACCCAAACTACATCCCAGAGTTTAAGCCTTTAACCGGAAGACATCCCAAGGTCGCAGCATATATCCGATCTTTTCCGCAAACATTGGAGTTCATCGAGCGCATTTCGGATCTGTTGATTTACTTGATTCCGCACTACATTCGTGAAGGGAAAAGCTATCTGACCATCTCGTTCGGGTGCACGGGTGGGCAGCACCGTTCCGTAATGATCGCCGAGGAAATATCACGGCGCTTGACGAATGCGGGCTTTGCGATCAAGGAAGATCATCGTGATGCAAAGGGGGCTTAAGGGCGGCCGTCAGCAAAGCTGAGTGCTGGAGCGCGGGAAAGCGTCGGGATCGCGATCACTCGGTGGCTCATCCAGGCACTCCAAATCCTTTTCGATAGAAACACGCAAGAGAGTGTTGTTTTCCACAGGTAGGTCGAAGTAGATCCCTATTTCTGAGCCGGTGGCCCAGCGCTGCACTTCGGCCTGGGGAGCACCTATCGTAATCACTCCATCCTGAAATGAGGCTGAAGCTTTCTCAGTGGCCTCGGGGGCCAAAGAATAGTGGAGACGGGAGCTGCCGGGAAAATGAACTTGCTCGCGAAGCGAATGTCCTTGTGCCAGATCATGGACCTCACGTTGATTCACTCGTAACCGTAGCGTGTTATTCCGAAAGCGCAACTTCACTCATTCCGATTTTATCCGCCATTCACCCGAGTAAGCGTTGAAGCGTCCATCCCGAACGAAGCCGATGAGGGTAAGACCCCAGGAACGCGCGGTGGTGATGGCGAGGCTGGAAGGTGCTCCCACTGTCAGGAGGAATTTGGCCTGGGCGCGCACGGCTTTTTGCACCAACTCAAAGCTGCTTCGACTGCTCATGAAGAGGATGCCATGGGACAACGGGAACTGGCCCGAAAGGAAGCAGTGGCCAATCAGCTTATCCAATGCGTTGTGCCGTCCGATATCTTCGAACGAGGCCAACAGCGATCCATCCCTATCGAACAATGCAGCGGCATGCAGGCCGCCGGTTTTGCCAAAGCCGCCCTGATTGCTGCGAAGCTTCTGGGCAAATTGTTCTACTACGGCAGGAGAGAGTTTTTCGCCAGGGTGCAGTTCTGCAGTGCCTGGTTCCGGCTTCCCCAGCAAGGCGTCGGCACTGAGCTTTCCGCAGATTCCGCAACTCGAGTTGAGCAGCGTTTCACGACTGGTTCGCCAGGCATCGACGTCAACCGACGGCGCAAGTTCCGCCAGCATTTCATTTCGATCTTCGGCCGTTCCCAGAGGTCGTAGCTGCAGCAGGTCGGCGCGCTCCCGGATGATGCCTTCAGAAATCAGATAGCCCGCGGTCAGCTCTTCATCATTGCCTGGAGTGCGCATGGTCAGGGCCAAGCTTCTGGTGAAGCGAGCATCCTTTACGGAGTAACTGATCCAAATCTGGAGCGGTTCTTCTACGGCCACAGAATCGAAGGCATGCTGGAGCGATCCGCCCTGGCAGCGATGAATCGCGAAGCGCTCCGAGAGCAGTTCGGGGCGGTCAGGCACCATGGGCCGGAAGGTCGGCGACAGCGGTAGCCTCATTGGCAGAGGTTCGGCCGTATAGAATCGCGAAGTCGCGAAGCTTCTCTTCCATGGCACTCGTGAAGGCTCCCGGCAACATGCGCCAAGTCCAATTGCCATTGCCGATCCCGGGACGATTCATGCGCGAATCACTGCTCAAGCCGAGGACGTCCTGCATGGGAGCGATGGCAATATGAGCTACGGATGCAAACAGCACGCGCAGCATTCGCCAGTGCATAGGTTCATCGCTTGGACCCAGATAGCGCAGCGTCAACTCTTTTTCCTTACGGATGTCGTCCTCACTGCGAGTGCTATCGCCACCCTCACTTTGCCACCAGCCCATGATCGTGTCGTTGTCATGAGTGCCGGTATACACCACCAGCTCGCGCTCCAAATTATGCGGCAGGTAGTTGGAGGCATTCCCTTCCACACCGAACGCAAACTGAAGGATGGCCATGCCGGGGAAGCCGAACTTTTTACGTAGCTGTTCCACTTCCGGCGTGATGACTCCGAGATTTTCAGCGACGATTTCCAATTGACCGAGCTTCGCTGATACGGCAGCAAACAGCTTGTCACCGGGTGCATGAACCCATTCGCCGTTCACCGCGGTTTTTTCAGTGGCGGGTACTTGCCAGAAGGCATCGAAGCCGCGAAAGTGGTCGACCCGAAGCGCATCGTATAAGCGGAAGGTGCCGCTGAAGCGCTCGATCCACCACTCGAAACCGGAACGTTCCATTTCGGCCCAGTTATAGATGGGGTTGCCCCAGAGCTGGCCGGTTTCACTGAAGTAGTCCGGTGGGACACCCGACACTGCCTGCGGCTTGCGATCCTCGTTGAGGAGGAACTGCTTGGGATGCGCCCAAACGTCAGCACTTTCCTGCGAGACGTAGATGGGGATGTCGCCCATCACGCGAATGCCACGTTCGCCGCAATATTTGCGCAACGCGCCCCACTGCTTATAGAAGACCCACTGCCAGTATTTCTGGCAAATGATCTCGTCGCTCAACAGATCGCGATAACGCGCTAGCGCAGCCGGGTTGCGTTGCACGACCGGCTTGTCCCAAGCGGTCCAGCTTTTGTCCGTTCCGAAGTGATTGCGGAGCGACATAAACAAGGCATAATCGTCCAACCAAGCAACGTGATCTGCACAAAACTGCTGAAAATCACGGTTAGCGGCAGAGTTACGATTGCGATCACGCCAGGAACGATAGCCTTGGGCAAGCAGCGGCAATTTCCAGGCGGCAACACGCTCGTAAGCGACAGCTTCCGAAGGCAGCGAAGGAGCAGATTGGAGATCCTGCTCGCTTAACACTTCGTCTTGCAGCAAGAGTTCCGGGCTTATTAGCAGTGGCTCACCTGCGAAAGCCGAGAAGGCCTGATAAGGAGAGTTGCCGGAGCCTGTCGGCGCGAGGGGCAAAACTTGCCACAATGTCTGGCCTGCTGCCGCCAGCTGATCTACGAAGCGATAAGCCTCCGGACCAAAGTCTCCGATTCCAAATTTCGAAGGAAGCGAGGAGGGATGCAGCAGAATACCCGCGCAGCGAGGTAAGTTCACGCCCTTAAGGTAACAGACAGATGGAGGTACGCCCAAGGGAGGAATTCAAGCGAAACCGCAGCAATGACGGAGTTATTTGACCAGCGAGGAATAGAACTGCGTGCCATTTTGCAAGGCCTCCAGTGCCAGCGGTAGTTCCCGCACCGCAGAGCTTTTCACAACGTAGCCTTTGGCACCCTGTCTGGCGGCCTCTTCCATATAAGAACGATCACGATGCTGACTTACAAAGATGAGACTAATTGCGGGAAAAGCGCTGCGAAGAAAGCGAGCACAGGCAAAACCGCTAGTTACAGGCATACTGACGTCCAGTAACACCAGATCGGGACTGGTAAGTCTAGCCTGCTCGATACATTCCTGGCCGTCCTGGGCTTCAGAAACTACTGAGAATCCAGCTTTTTCGATGATTTGGCGTAAGACAATCCGTATTGCGGGATCATCGTCGGCTATCAAAACCCTCATGCAAAACGACAGACACGAGATATTAAATCGTTGTATCAACAGTATCAAGAATGATTGAGGCTTAACGGGTCAGTTAAGGCGTAAGCGACCGATGTTGATCGCCCCGGCTTCCTTTCTGTTGGGCAGAAAGGTTGACTAATCAAGAAAGGCGAGTCCCCCCACCAAAGAGCTCACTGGGGTTTCTGGCAGGATCGAAACGCGCCGCCATTCCCGGTTTCAGGAGTTTGGGAGAAACGAAGTAGCCACCGGTTGCTGCCTGACGGATTGCGGGTAGGAGTTCGGAATAGATCGCCTGCTTTAACCGGTAGCCACGTGCACCGGCTGCAAAGGCAGCCTGAATGTATTCTGGTGCGGTGTGCTGCGTTACGAATAGCAACAGGAGACCTGGCATCATGTGTGTCAAGACAGTTCCTATTTGTATGCCATTGGCGCGAGGAAGATTGATGTCAAGGAGGATCAAGTCAGGGCGAAGTCTTTGGGCGATCGCTACCAGATCGCTACCGTCAAGGCTGGTCCCGACGACATCGTGCTCCGCTGCAAGGGCGGATCTAATTTTCTCGAGCAAGGGTGCATAATCCTCTGCAATCAGGACACGCAAGCGTTTCACGTCTCATTCTTCGATTCAGAAGGAGGCACTACCACACGGATGCGGGTGCCCAGTCCGGGGCTTGACTGAACGGAAAATTCGGCGCCGATCAAGCGAGCTCTTTCTTCCATGCTGACCAACCCCAAGCCGCCGTTGCCTCGCACCGAAGGATCAAAGCCACGACCGAAATCTGCAACGTCCATTTGAACGCCGCCACCCGGCTTGCCCAGCAGACTTACCTTTAAGTGTGTTTTACCGGCGTACTTGCTGATGTTCCGCAGGGCTTCCTGGGCAATCCGATACAGGGTGGTCGAGACTTCGAGGTGAAGATCGGGAGGAATATTCTGTTGAGTATAAGTGACCGGCGTTCCTTCGCGCTCGCCGAAATCATCCACTACGATTTTGAGCGCTCGTGATAAGCCGAGATCTTCAATCGCTGAAGGGTGAAGCCGGTGCGACATGTTGCGCACGAACTCAGAAATCTCCGCCACTCGGCTGTTCAGTTGTTCCAGGTCGGCTTTGGCGACATCTTTATCGGCGACCTTTGCAAGCGCCAGTTGACCGTCCATGGCGAGCAATGCCAGACGCTGGCTGACATCATCGTGCAGCTCACGAGCGATGCGCCGGCGTTCTTCTTCCTGTCCTTGAAGCAATCGACCGGCCAAAGCCCGAAGTTCCGTTTGCGTTTGCTTCAAGCGCTGATTAGCCGCTTCCATGTCGCGGGAAAGCCGCTCCCGTTCAGTTCGGTAGGTCCGTTCCTCTTCGCGCTTAACTGTCACATCTTCGATGGTGATAAGCAAAGCCTTTTCATGATCGGGTCGCAGGATTCTATCACGAATGCAGAAGCGAAATCGCAGGCCACTGGGAGGCTAGGCGAACAAGGTTTTGTGGAAGATTGGCAGCGTGTTGATCCACGGCAGAAAGCTTTCCGCGCCGATTGGACTTTGTGAGAAGAACATATCCTGAGGATCATCTGCTGGATCTCAAGGGCGGTCACCCGTTGATCCCAAAGGCGACGAGGCCGGTCCTTCACCCTCGTGTTTGCTTGTTCGCAATCCCAGCGGATCTGTAGACGTACTGCTGTCGCCGAATTTGGGATTGATGTACTTTTGCAGGAAGGCCAATTCCTTAGTCCAGGCGTCCAGGCGGTGCTCACGCTGCGTGAAGCCGTGAAGCTCGTTTGGATAAGTAAAGTAGTAGAACGTTTTCCCGTGTGCGCTCAAGGCCTTTGTAAACTGCACTGATTCAAAAGGCGGCACCTGCGGGTCGTTCTCGCCATGCAGAATCAGTAACGGTGTTTGCACCTTGTCGACGAGTAGCAAGCTGTCCGCGCGCCGATAAACATCCGGTTTTTCAGCGGGCGTTCCACCCATCTTCATCATCCAGCGAACGGCGGAGTTGCGGTTGGTTCGTTCCACAAAGGTGGTGCGGTCCACGACACCAAACATTTCGATGGCTGCCGCAAAGACTTGCGGGAAGCGGGTAACTGCATAAGCGGTCATGGTGCCCCCGTGACTGCCACCGCCGATGGCGATGCGTTTTGGATCAGCGAGTTGGTGATCGACAAGATACTTTGCTCCTGCAACGACATCTTCCACCTCACCGCCGCCGCTATCTTCGACGTTCAAGTTACGGAACTTCTCGCCATAGCCGCTGCTGCCACGGTAGTTGGGTTCAAGGACAACATAGCCTTCCTGGGCCAGATACTGTGCCCATAAATCCAGATGAAAATCGTCTTGACCTTCAGGGCCGCCATGAATCCACAGCACCGCCGGGTTATGTCCATCGGGCTTAAGATTACGCGGCTTGTACAGCATGCCGGCGATGGTCAGGTTATTCTTGCTGCGCCACTGGACGCGTTCCGGTGTTTGCAGACTGCCGTTAAAGATGGCGGGCAGGGTGTGAGTCAGGTACAACGGATCCGACGTTCCCGACACCTTTGCCAGCAGAAGATCGGTGGAAGCAAGAGGACCGGAGCTATGGAAGAGGATGCTGTTTCCGTCCTTGGACCACTCAGGCTGCGCCTCAATGACGGGATCTGTTCCGTGAGTCAAGGCATGAGTCTTCGATCCATCCAGGTCGCTGATCCAGATGCGATCTTCTTCCGGCTTGTCGCGATTAGAGGTAAAGGCGATCGAGTGACCATCCGGTGAAAAGACCGGATTATGGTCTTCCTGTTCACCGTGCGTAACCGCGTGCGGCTTGCCTCCTCCTGTCGGGACGAGGTAGATGTTATCCCAGCCTGTTTCCTGCAGAACGATCGCCAGGCTTGTGCCGTCTGGAGACCAGGCAGGTTGACGCAAAGCCCAACCACCGCCGCGATCTACGGGAGCGGAGTAAAGTGTTGCCGGCGCTCCGGCTCTTCCGGACTTACGATCGAACTGAGTGAGCTGCAATTTGCCACTGAAGTATTGCCGGGCACGCTCCACATAGGCAATGGAGTCGCCGCTTTTAGACCATGCGCCGTCCAGCGCGTCATTCACGGATTGCGTCAGGATGCTTTCCACAAGACCATCCGGACTGACAACAGCAAGATCGGCATGGCCGCGGCGGCCGGTTTCAAAGAGAATCCAATCACCATTGGGAGACCATCGAGGAGCGCGATCACCTGCCTGGCGTGGATCGCCTTCGCCGGGCGGCGTATGAGTCAAGCGATGGGGTTGACCGCCTGAAGTCGATACAGTCCAGATGCTGTTTTGGCCGGCGTAGGCTAGCGTTTTTCCGTCCGGGGACCAGTCGAGCCCAGACTTACCGCCGGGCGAACCGGTCAGCGGGACCGGCCAGCCACCGGCGGCAGGCATCAGAACGATTTGGCCGCTCCGCACCATGGCGATGGTTTGGCCATCGGGAGAAAGGTGTGTTTCACCGATCGGCTCCACCCCCAGCAGATCGTTCAAAGTGAGGTGGTGCGGCGACTCAGCCGCACATAACGGTAATGCCGTCGTCAACAGCAACGTGCAAATGGTAGAAGGTCGGACTTTACAGAACATGATTAGAAGCTCCAGCGCAGCGTGATCTGTTCCTGGCGAGGCAGTTGGATGTTTTGAAGATCGCCGTAGTTGCCGCTGTTGATCTGATTTGCGCCCACAACGAATTGCTGAGCGGCGCCTGCGTTGGTGATGTTCAGCATATCGAAGGCCGCCAAAATGGTCTGGCGTTCCGTGATGTGAAAATCGCGACCAACGCGTGCATTCCATTGGAACAACCAGGGGCAGTAGAGCTGGCCGATGCCGCGATTAGCGAAGGCAAAGCGGTAAGTGGTGGCGAGTGGATTCGAAACTAAACGGCCATCAATCGACAGGGTGCTCGGTCCAACAGTTGGGTCGGGTGCCGCCAAGTTCGTGGTGATGGGACCTGTAGGCGTTCCAGACTGCGCGGTGAAGCTACTGGACACTCGCATGTGCCAGGGCGCATCCCAGGAAACAGCCACACGCGCTTGATCGGGTTGCCACATGCGGTCGCGGGTGTCTGCCGTGCCGGTCAGGCTGTTGGGAACGAAGCCACGCACAGAACCTAAGCCGGCATTGTTTGCAAATGCCGATGGCTGGAGGATGGAGGCCGGATCATTGGGCTGCCAGGTACCGGCAATGTGCTGCCACTCGTGCGTGTAGGTGCTGATGAACTGCAGCTTTGAAAGCTGCTTGGTGCCAGTCACTTCGATTCCCTGGTACACGAACCAGTTCCACTTATCGTTTGTGATCAAGTATTTCGAATTTGTAGTTGGGTCCACCAAACCTTCCCAAACTCCATTCGTATAGATGTCATTGATATCGACCTGTGCGGGACGGTCCCGATATTCACGGTCCACATAGCTGACATCGAGAACGAAATCGCCAGGCAACTGGGTACGATAGCCGACCAGCCACTCACGCGCGTAGCCCTGGTGGCGATCCGGGTCGAACTGATTGGCCGACGCAGCCGTACTAGCCGGCGTCGTAAACACCCGATTGAAGTTGCCATCGAGGTTCAACGAATAGGCATTGGTGATGGATGTGCGAGCGTTGCCTGCGGTGCCGAAGTAAGCGGAGTTGGGAATATCGGTGATGTGCGCCCAGTTTGCACGGATGACATTCTTCTGGTTCTTCGTTAAAACGTACGCGATTCCGACGCGTGGCGCAGGGTTCCAAGCGCTTTCTGTTGCCACATTGTAGGCGCGATCTTCACCGGAAACGAAATCGGCTCTGATGCCGCCAGTGATGGTCAGGCGCTCGGTTGGCTTCCAGCGATCCTGGAGGTAGGCAGCATAGTCATTGGCGACGATGTTGCTGGTGAGCACACTTGAAGCACCCACAGTCTGCTGGGCAAAGGGGATCACGCCGGCTGCGGGATTATTCGGGTCAACCAGAACTTCACTGATGAGATTGACGCCACCTGGATTGGCATAGTAAGTGGTGGACTTGGCTTGGGCCCGAGGCTGCAGGTAGAAACCGGCACCAATCTCGTGCGTGCCCAAAAACGAAGGCGCTTCGTAGGTGACATCGCCCGAGATGGTTGTTTTATGGGATGGCTGCAGCACTCGTGTGTTGAGAGCGCCAATGGTTGCGACAAGGCCATTGCCGACCAAGGTTCCAGACGAAGGACTCACGGAGCTGTAGACATCGACTTCCGGCTGAGTAGGAACACCACCGATGGCGCTCAGGCTGCTGTTTGCTCCCTTGTTGTTGAACGACACAAGGAAACGAGTGACAAGGCGTGGGGACCAGGAGGAGGTGAGACGTAAGGCGTAGGCGCCGCCGCCGTACTGACTGGGAGCATAGTTCCCGGCGTAATACTGAAAGTTCCCACCCTGCGTCCGGCTATCGTATTGAGCCAGCCCGTAAAGGCGATGCTTTTCCGATAAATCTACGCTGGCGTCAGAAAGAAAAACGAAGCCACGAGCCTGGTTTGCGAACGGGCTGAAGCCGGGGCTGAGCGCCTGCAGTTCCGAGAGCTGGCTAGCCGTGCGGCTAATCTGATCGTCACGGTTGATATAGCGACCGGAACCGAAGAACCAGGCTTTGCCCTTCTTGATAGGACCGCCCAGGGAGAAATCCGGCTGGAGCGCTTTGGAGGAAGCACTGACGCCGCCGGGAGTGTTGTTGCTGTTCCAACTATTAGGCGAGATGAGAAGCGAAGCAGAGCCGTGAAATTGATCACCGCCGGTTGGTGAGGCGATGTTGATCACCATTCCCATAGCAGCCGGCGAAGATGCATCCTGTCCGCCTGTTTTCACCTGAATGTCACCAAGCGATTCGGTGCTGATGCTGATGTAGTTTGAAGGCCAATTCTGCAGAAAGGAGCCGATATCCGCGCCATCGAGCAGGGTTGCCTGGTTTTCATTTTCGCTGCCGCGAACAAAGTACGTCTGCCCACCGTAGGCGTCGCTGGAAGCGCTGGCAACACCGGGCGTCACCTGCAGCACGTCCGACCATTCACGCCGACCTGTCAACGGAATGGCTCGCATGAGCTGACCGGAGATGTCGACGGCTTGTTCCGAACTGACCTGGTCCAGCAAGTTTGCATCGGCCTTCACTTCAACAGACTGCGACGTTGCCCCAACTTGCAGGACGAGGTCGGCTGTGGCGTTGGCACCGGCACGCACAACTAGATTGGGCTGGTCGAGTTTGCCGAATCCGGTTTTCTCGGCTGTCAACGTATAGTCGTTTGCGGGCGGAACGTTGTTCAGGAGATAGTTGCCGTCATCGTCTGTAATGCCCGTGAAAGTTCCACCCACTTGCGGGCTGTGAACCGAGACGCTGACTTGAGGAACCGGCCCGCCGCTCGCATCGGTAATTCGACCGCGAACGCTGCCGCCAGCAGTGGTTTGTGCGTTCAAGCCGCGGCTCACGAGCAAGAGAAACGCAAGCACAATTGCGACGCCTCGACAGCCTGCCCTGCCACCTTCGAAGCGAGTGCGATTGTCAAGGAAACGAGGCGTAGATATTGGAGATTCCATCTTTTTTGTAGCGTTGTCCATCAAATTTGTAGAGATTGATCAGTAGATGCAGAAGTCCTGAAGGGAGCGAAATGCATTGGTTTTGGCTATCGATTCCCTTGCGAAAGCGAGGTTCGCTGCGGCGATTGGGCAGGGCTGCTGTAGGCGACGAGTGAATTGAAGAAGAGCTTGAACGCTTGATAGCTTTGCGCCCGGTACTGGGGACGCATGCCGAACAAGATGACGTGGCCGGAACCGAGCTGAGCATCGACCAGCGCTGTTTTACCGGCAATGAGTTCGCCGCCTAACAGCCAACCCGAGGCAAGGATGCCATCTGAGCCGTAGCGCGCGACTGAACCATCTTTGACATCCCAGGCGGGGCTTTGTTCGTTCCAGATGGCGATGTGAGAGGGCAAGCCCAGTGTGAGCGGGCTGTGTCCATCCAGTTGCACGTTGAGGAGCGAGCCCGGCGAGTAAAATTGCGGACCCTCCTTGCGAGCGGAGCGACGTTCGCTGGCAGTGGCAGCAGCGCCGTTTCCGCGATCTTCATCGCCGGCAGCAGCAGCTAAACGATCGGCCAAAACATTGACTGCCCCAAGGTGCAGCTTGTCGATGCAGAAGGCGGCTGAGTGATTGAGGCATACAACCGTTCCCCCGCCTTCCGCAAAAGCTTTGATTGCTTCTATTCCCGCGTCCCCTACACCACCGGTGAGATCGTCCGGCATTTTGCCATGAGCAAAACCGGTTGTGATGCTTCCAGCGGGCTGATCCGGAAATATGAGCGTATCCAAACGATCCGAAAGATGCCCTCCCTGCAAGTCGGCGTTGTTTACGCTTTTGAAGGCGAAGCCGAAGTGTTCGAGCAGCCAACGCGTCCAGCCTTCGTCCATGGCAGGGAGATACGAGCGGTACAAAGCAATACGCGGAGCTGATACCTGTTTCCAGTTGTTTCCCGAATGATCGGCATCGGACGAGGCCCAGTCGCCGGTGCTTGCGTTGCGCCAAACAGGCTTGCCGGCTTTCCAAAGCGCATTGACGGTAGTCCAGGCATCTGTATCGGCGGCGGCAAACGACGTTTGGGCCGGAGCGTCAAAGGGAAAATGCTCATCCGTCAACGTGTCACTCGGTGGTGAAGCGATCGTTGTGGCTTCCACTCCAAAGAGCAGAGGCAGCGTTTCGGCGGTTGTGTCGTACGGCCTTTGCGGAGGGCCGCCAGGGTACAAGCGCAGGTTCGGATAATCTTGCCTTTCCAGCAAAGCCTTGGCCCATCCGCTGTACGGCTGCTGCATGAGGATGACATGATCGCCATTAGGTGCGCGTTTGATCTCCACCTGGCCGAATGCCAATAGCTCCAGCATGTGACGAGTTGCTCCCGCATCCCGCTGCTTGGCCGGAATGACCCAGGCATACGGGCTCTTGCGAGTGACCTGATGTTGCGCGATTGTGTAGTAGTTGCGGACCAGCTCTTCGCGGCGGATAGTGGCGTTGTGCAGCACCGATTCAAAGGCGGTCAGCTGGTAGTCGATGATGTCTTTTAAGTGCCAGGTTCCACCTTCCCAGGGTTGCAGGTAGTTCCAGCTTTTTTGCTGCGCGTTGTAGCCGAGCGGGTGCGTGTTCAACTCGTCAAACTTCAACGTCACGGGCGTGGCCAAGTGCGCGCTGGCTGACTCCGTCAGAATGCGCATGCCGCCGTGGAAGGCCTGGTAGTGACGAGCCGGACTCCAAAAATCGTAGGCGGCATGAACCGCAACGCCCGTCTTGCCAGAAGCGGTTAGATCGTTCGCTACATCCAAGCCAAGCGCGTTCATGCCTTGCGCGAGAATCGGGTCGATGTTGGGTTCGATCGGATCGAGCCATGGTGGAACGAAGATGCGGGAATCTTTCTCACCCTGCTGATGGACGTCGTACAGGATCTCCGGCAGGAAACGATTGTAGGTGTTGATAACGCCGCGTGTTTCCGGCTGCGAGAAGGTATACCAGTCACGGTTGTTGTCGTGACCGACGTAGTGATGGTAGAGCTCGGGCGGCGACGTGCCTTCGTAGGGCGTGTTCAGCGTCTTCTTATACCAGCGAGTCACAATGTCCACGCCATCGGGATTGATCGATGGCATAAGAACAACGATCGTGTTGTGACGGATGGCCGCATACTTGGGCGAGTTGTCGGTCAGAAGTTTGTAGGCAAACTGTACTGCTGTGTGGGTGGAAGCCACTTCGGTGGCGTGAACCGAGCAGGTAATCAGGACGATGCTCTTCGCCTGCAGCATGAGTTTTTCCGCTTCTTCGGGAGTAGTGCCGCGCGGGTCGGCCAGCTTGCGCTGAATGGCGAGCAGTTTTGGAAGCGCTTTGAGATTTTCAGGCGCGCTGATCGTAGCCGCGATCAACGGTCGGCCCTCGGCTGTTTTGCCGACCTCTTCCACGCGAATCGCCGGACTGCTTTTGCCGAGCTTGTTGAAGTATGAGACTACGTCCGACCAATCGAGAAGGACCCGGTCCACTCCGATCGGATGGCCGAAGTGGCTTTCAGGCGTTGGAACCGCTCCCATTGCAGGGCAAAGGTTGGGAGATGTAAGCAGAGCAACAAAAGCCGTTAGGAAATACGAGCACGGTCGGGTAATACGATATGACTTCATTCGACAAACGCGAGCAATGTCCAATCTACACTATGTCGATAGAGATCTTAACTCGCAATCTGCTTAGGTTGTTGTCTTTGGACGGCAAAACGCAGGGGTGGAAGCGGATGCTAGTCGGCTCTCAGGACGACCGTAGGGTCAAGCAGCAAGGCTTTTCGGGCCGGCAAAACACTAGCTGCCAGAGCGGTGATGATCAACGTAGCGGCACAGGTTGCAAGCAGCCTGGATGGTCGAGGTGAGTAAGCCTCGATTTGCGGCCAAGATCGTGTTTGAGAAGCTAGTTGCCCTGTTTGGGGTTGTGGGGGATTTTGCTGCGATCTCCGACGGGGAAGAATCGCAGGTATTTCGCTTTACGAATGGGCAGCGCAGGATGGTTGTGCGGTTGAATGAAGCGGCAGAGCCATTTTGGAAGGATCAATTTGTATTCGAGCGGTTTGCACGGCCGGGACTGCCTATTCCAAAGGTCATTCAAATTGGACCGTTCGAAGAAGGGTACTTCTTCTGTGTGTCGCAAGCCATGCCAGGAAGAACACTGCAAGACCTTTCACCCGAGGAGGTTTCTCGCTCCGTAACGGCGACTGCCGCGGTTTGGCGAACCATAGCGAGCTCTGATCTCAGCGGAATGAGCGGCTTTGGGCTGTTCGATAGCGAAGGCTTGACTACATTCGCGACGTGGCGTGCTTTCGTGGAGGATGTATTCGGATCACTTCATGAGCGCAAAAACTTGATTGAACGTTTTGTTCAATCTTCACAGCTGGAGCAATGGATGAAGATCTTCGCTCGCCTGCTTGCTTTTTGCCCGGAGGAGCGCGCACTTGTGCATGGTGATTTCGGATCCAACAATATCCTGGCAGAGCAGGATGTCATCACGGGTGTCCTGGACTGGTCTGAGGCGATGATTGGCGACCCGCTTTACGATGTAGCAAACATTTATTTCTGGCGGACTTGGCTTCCTTGCATGGAGCAACAAGCAGTCTACTTTGATGCCCACCCGCCTGACGTTCCGCACTGCCGGCAACGGCTGGCTTGTTATCAGCTGCGGATTGCGTTCACCGAACTGGTGGTCCGAGCATCCGGGCGAGATGATGCCGCCGCGATGTGGTCCGTTCAACGATGCCAAGCGATTGCTGCGGAGGTGGAGCAATTGCTGGAACGAAAAAGCTAGTCGACCTTGGCAGTGTCGGCGGTAAACCATACGACGGCAGAGCGGTTCCAATCAGGCAACCGGACACGTACCCTGCCGTTCATGTGCTGGAGGGGGATTTCGCGAGTTTCGCCCAGAAAAGGCAGAAAGTAAGCGTGGCGAACATTGGGGCTTGCAATGCTGACTTCCATACCGTTGATGGTTTTTGGAAGCAGATTCTTCTTTGCTGTGATTCCTTCCAGATTCATGAGGAAGATATGTGTGCTGCCGTGAACGGTTCCCACTTGAGAAACAACGAAGGGAGAAGCGTTCAGCTGCACGGTCCCATCCTGCGGCAGAAGTGTTTGGAACTGTTGCAGTTCCGATCTCGCGTCGGCAGATGACCCAAAGTTCTTGCGCATTCCAGCTTCAAAAGAAGCAAGTTGTTCGTCCGGATCGATCACTTTGATTTTGGCCGTTGTTTTGGATCGCAGTGTTGCCGCTTCTGATTTTCCGAGATACGAATTTCCTGGCACCAGCAGTATCCTGCCAGCAAAGGAGCGCAGCGTGTCAGGCGTAACAATTTGAAATTCGCGGTGGGCAAAAAGGAGCAGTTCCATGGCAGAGCGGAAGCGCGGAACGTAAGCAGCCGGCATGTAATTACGAGTTGCCGGTGAGAAGTACACGCCAACGGGTGCGATGGGTTTGCGCTCGTCGTAGAAAGTATGTTCGTGTTTGGCAATCCAGGCAAAGGCTTGAGTGCGGACTCCCTCGTCGTTTGAGCCCGACATCACATGACCTTTGGCGTCCCAGGTATTTGCGCCCGCTGTCAGCTGCGCTGCAAACATCGTCTTCATCGCCTCGGGCACGCTGACCTCTTTCTCGCCATCCCAGGAGTAGTTCAGCATCCAGGTGGCCTTCGTTCCAGCGAAGGCGCGGAAGGTAAACATGCCGATCATCTGCCCGACCCAGTCGAAGGCGGAACGGGAGGCGGCGATGGTGTCTGAAGGCCCTTGATATTCGTGAGCGACCACGTCGACAGTCTTATACAGCTGGTAAACGTCCGAGCCGACGCGCGGAGCAGCATCTTCGTAGCCAGGGAAGATTTCCGCGATGGTGAGGCATTTCGGATTGCCGGCTTTTACGTTGACGTCGATGTCGTGCATGAACTGCGTGATCGTAGCGATGCGAAAGTCGACCCAGGCCCGGAAGTGGGGATCGGTTGCGTCACCCAATTTCATGTCGTGCAAAGGGTCGATGCCGGTTTGATGCTGGAACGCGGCAACCGTGTAGCGGTCGAAGCTGGCCCAGCTGTTTTCCCAGCCATCGAAATGGGTCATCCAATACGGGATATCGACATACACGCCATCGATCCCGGTTTGAGCAATCTGGCGCACCAGGCTCATGTAGCGGGTTCGCCATTCGGGAGCATAGGGTGAGATCCAAACGTCTTCGTCGCCCTTCGCGATCCAGAAGGCCGTGCCGCCGCCAAATACAGCCGGCTTGCCACTTTTGTCGCGCTGTACCCAGTCCGGGTGATCTTTAAAAAAGGTGTGTGCCGTCTTGTCAGCATGGGCCGTGATGCACTCGAGCCCGGCGATGTACACAAACGACTTATTGCCAACGGCGTGGGCTGCTTTTGCTGCTTCGCGGATGGCGTTCAGTTTGTCCGTCGGTTGAGCAAAGCTTTCGTAGCGTCCCGGCACATCGTTGTCCACCTCAATACCAAACACATGGGTCCGCTGGGATTCCGCGATGACCGACGGGATGGTTTGATGCGACAAGCCGTGACCGGCAATCCGGACATAATGGCTCCAGTCCGCGGCGGACGCAGTGGGCTGAGTGTCTTGCCCGCGAAGGAGGCAAGCAGCCGCCAAGAAGCAGCCCAGCAAGGAATTTATTTTCATGATCAGAACTCGAAGCGTGCCACTAACTGCATACGTCGCGGTGTGAAGCCAGGCGCAAGCGTGTTGACGGTGCCGAAGGTGGCATCACCATAGGTGTTGACTGGAAGTCCGAAACGCGTGCGATTGAAGACGTTGAATGCTTCGGCGCGAATTTCCAGGTGCATGGATTCCCTGATACTGAAAGTCTTGCGCGCTGCAGCATCCACATTGCGAATGCCGTCGAGTCGCAAACTGTCGAAGTAGCGCGGGGCATTGCCGAGCTGCTGATCGCCTGGATCCGAGAAGCAGCTGGTGTCGTAGAAGGGCAGACCGGTTGCAGCTGCATGATGGTAGGTGATGCCGGTACTTGGATTCGAGCAGGACGAATTCGGCCGTTGGGTGCCATCGGCCAAGCGGGGCAAGCTCAGGCCTATGTCGATGGGCTGTCCGGATTGAATGGTGTATGTCGTGCCGAGCGACCAACCGCCGATGGCTCCATCCAAGATTCGATTCATGTGCGAACCAAGCAACAAGCCACGCCCGACAGGTAGAGCGATGGAGGCAACGGCGGACAGGCGATGCGTGGCGTCGTTGCCGCTGATGCCGTAGTCACCCTTCAAGCGATCAATCGCCTGCGGGGCTCCCAGGCTGTAATAGCCGATCCAGCTGTTCGCACCGGATGAGCTGTCATCCGTGTAGCGGGATAACGTGTAGCTGCCTTGAAAGGTGAAATACTTGCCATCGCGCTTGGCGAATGCGAGCTGTAAGGAATCATAGCGTGAGGTTGCAGTCAGTAGTGGCAGGCCATCGAACTCGCCGTCGAACTGAGGATACGGCCGTAGAACGTTCAAGAGCGGAATGGTGGCATTGTTGTAGATGGAATCGGGTTCGTTGAAGCGCGCGTTCGGTCCATTGAACAACGATTGAAATGGATTCGGAACCAACGAAGTGAGGTCGTCGCTTGTATATTGACCGCGGATATCGCTCGAGATGTAGTTGCGATTCCGGGTGAAGCCCCACGATCCCCAAGGCAAGTGGGTGCTGCGGTTGGCACTATAATCAGCCGACACGACAAGGCTGTAGGGAAGCAGGCGCTGCACTCCGGCACTCCACTGATAGATCTCGGCATTGCGATTTTTCTCGTAGTCCAGATCGGTTTGGTTAGGAAAGCCCCATAGAGCTTCGGCTCCGTATTTGGTTCCTTGCGGGCCGACGAGACCGGCCGGAAATGGGTCCGCCAGCGAGGCGTACTGGGTATCGTAACCATCGAGCGAGAAGCGAATGGGCTCGGCTTTCGAGAAGGCGGGACCACTGTACTGGAAGTTGGTGGCCATGTTCATGCCGTAGTAGATACCAGCCCCGCCACGGATCACGGTTTTGTTGTTTGGCGCATAAGCGATGCCAACACGCGGTGCGAAGTTGTTGCGGTCGACAGGAATACTGCGGTCCTTGTCCGTAGGAAAGCGCGTGGTGCCCAGAAGCGGGCCGGACGTCAGCGGCAAACCTGCAACAGTGATGCCACTGTTCCCAGTGAAGTCAGAAAACTGGGTGCGGTTGAAGCGCTCGGTATAGGGATCGCTCCACTCGTAACGCAGGCCAAGATTGACCGTGAGCTGCGACGAGATCTTCCAATCGTCTTGAACGTAGAACGCTGTTTCGGTTGATTTATCCGCCACCTTTGGCCGGATTGTCAGAATCGACGAGTTGTCGCCGTAGCCAACCAGCAAACTTGCAATTGCATTACCCGCGGTGACGTCGCCTGCGAAGGGATCTGCGGCGGTGTTTGTTTGTGAAAAATGAAAGTTGCCGGTAGCGGCATCCGGCTGTCCGAAATTGTTATAGAACAAGCGTTGTTCGCCGCCGAACTTGAGGGAGTGGGCGCCATGCACCCAGGCGATGTTAGCCGAATAATTGAACAGGGTATGCGCGAATGCTGTATCGACACAACATTGTGTAAATAAGCCGGCGTAGGGGCCATCGTCCATGCTGATCGCCGGCATGCGATTCAAGCCATTTGCTTCGAGAACGGATGGAAATCCGACCGAACGGAAATCCGGATAATCGGAAAAGCCAGGAGCTTCAACCCGATCCAGACCTCCACGCAGTTGCAGCAGAACCGTAGGACTGAGGGTCCAGCTGTAATCAGTGCCCACGTTGTGGACCGTAGTTCGGAAATTCACTCCGTCGTTGAAATCCCCATCCCCAAAGACCGTAGGCGTACTTTGATCGCTGCGTAAGCGGCTATAGCGAACCGAAACGCGCTGCTGAGGTGTGAACTGCTGGTCCACCTTGGCATCGAGCTGGTAGCCTTGCGAACTATTCAGCACATTGGTGCGGAAATTGTTTGTGTCCAGCAGCGGATCACCGGGGACATTCGGAGTGGGATACAACGCCGCCACTTTCAAGCCGATGGGGTCCAGAGAGCCGGACGGAATGACGTTATTAGGAAACGGGTTGCGGGCGCCCGGTGTTCCTGAGCGTGGGTCGTAGATGATGTTGGGAACGGGGTTACCGTCTGCGTCGCTTGTATAAGCTTTCGAGAAATCGCCATTTCGTTCCGCCAAGGTAGGAACGGTGGTCGCGATCTGGATTGGCGAAGCATCCTTTACTCGCTCCAGATCGAATAAGAAGAAGGTTTTTTCTTTGCGGATGGGCCCGTTCACCATGAAGCCGTAGTCGTCGCGCTTGTGGTTGGGACGGGAAAGCCCGGCCGCGTTACTGAAGAAGTCATTCGAATCGAGCCCGGAGCGTTGTCCGAACCACCAACCGCTGCCGTGGAACTGATTACCGCCGCTCTTGACGAGTACGTTAAGCACCGTGCCGCCGTTGTTGCCAAATTCGGAAGAAAAGGCATTGTTAGACACCTTGAACTCCTGGATGATCTCGACGGAGGGCTGATAGTAGACGTTCGTATTGCCGCCTTCGCCTTGTTCCGGCGCGGTGGTTGGTGTACCGTCCAGGCGGATCTCAGCCGTGGCATTGCGCTGGCCGTTGGAAACGAAGTTGGTACCGGAAGGATAGCTGTCGGTGGGACCGGAACCGGGTGATTCCGTGACGCCGCCGGAGAGGAAAATAAGCGGGAAATAGGAGCGGCCGTACAACGGAATATCGCGCGTGGTGTTGCCGGAGATAGTGGCGCCCAGAGTTGCGCCGCCGGTGTCGAGTGTCGGAACAGACTCGGTGACGCTGACCGAAGAACTGGTGGATCCAAGTGTCAGGGAAACATTGATGACGGCCTGCTGACTGACGTCCAACTGAACGCCGCGCGTTTCACTACGCTGAAAGCCGGCCTGTTGCACCAGAAGGTCATAGCGCCCGGGTCGCAAGCCGTTGAAGGTGTAGATTCCTTTGTCATTGGAACTGGTATCGGTTCCGATGCCGGTGGAAACATCACGGATTGTGATTTGCGCTCCTTGCACAATGGCGCCGCTTGGGTCCGTGATCGTGCCACGTACCTGCGCCTCGAAGTTCGATTGTGCCGAGAGTGGAGAATAGCTCAGCGACAACAGCAGCGTGACCGTAAGCAGTTGCGAAAGGATAGACCAATTGCGGATTGTGGGCCAGCAATGCTGACGCCCAGCGAGTCGATAGTGCACAACACCCCCCTCAAGCTCCGACCGAAACACCATTTCGTGATAATGCTTTTGCCGTATCTTACGCGCCAGCGATTTCGAAGTCAATCGATTCCATTACCGGACCTATCGATTGGCAGTTATTTCTTCTTGCGTTGTTTGACAATCGAAGGTTCCGGGCGAAGGGTCAAGGGTGGAAGCCATCTTTTTTAGAAGTCGATGCGGACTGTTTGAGGAACAGCCGAGACTCGAAAACGAAGCAGGATGGTTCGACCTGAGCGGACGATTTGATTGGCGGCGATGGCTGACCCATCACCAAGTGTGATGCTACGCGGCGACCGCGGGGCTAGGATCCTGGCCACACCTTCTGTTTGATCGATGCCCTGAACTTCGAACTGCAGTGAATCGGCTGTGGTGCGCTCATTCTCGATTCGAGCGGAGGCAGCCAGAACGCGCGGGAGAACAGTCTTGAAGAAATCGACGTCAAGCAGGAGGACTCTTGTGTCGGAAGCGATTTCCAAGTTCTTCGTCATAGCCAGATTCGGGTCAAACAAATCGATCAGATCACCGTGTAGCAGTGTTCTTCCATGCGTGTGAGAGTCGGTGGCCGCAGCAGCCGTCGATGATCCCAGGCCGGCAGCAATGACGTAGGGGCCACGCCGCAGCACAAGCGCGTCAGTCTGCTTGAGCGGCGGGAGCGAAAGACTTTGCATGGCTTGACGAACCAATTGAAGGATCGTTCGTGCACCCTTCACTTCATAGGCGAGAGCGGAAGGGCTTCGCCTGGCATAAAGAAGCCGGCCTTTGCCGACCGTATGAAGACCTGTCGCGCCAGAAGGAATGCCGAGAGTCTTGAAAAGATGTTCGCGAGGTCTTCCAAAGTGGTTGTTTCCTTCATTCCACCAGTCAGTGGCGGCGTTGTAGGGATCAGCATCATCGTCGACGACGATCAAAGCTCCACCGGCCCTCACCCAACGAGCCAGAGCATTGTGGAAGTCAGGCGTGGGAGGTTTTTGTCCCTCGTAAGTGAGCAGCAGAACTTTGTAGCGATGGAGAAAGGCTATGCCGGCACGTGGCTGCGCGGCCGTTTCGATCTGCACGGATTCGACCGGGATGCCAGCCTTTAACAAGGGCAAAGCTAAGCCGTAGAAATTTCCAAGATTGCGGTCGGAGGGCTGCGGTTCCGCTCGCTGAAACATCAGGGTATCCGAGGACAGGACCCCTATGCCTTGTGTTCCTGCAATCTGCCAATGAGTAGCTGCCGCAGGTCCATCCATTTCCCCTAGCGCGCGGAACACTGTCTGCAGTTCCGTTTCGTACGTCTTCGGGATGAATGTCTTGGGAGGGTTTAGATTTTCTTGGCTCGGCTCGCTTGATGGACGTAGTGCTTTCGGCCCAAAGATGCGATCGGGCCAGGGGAGGACTTCGTAACGAGCCACGGCCGGCTGCAGCAAGGAAGCGACCAGAGTGCTTTGCCAGTTCAGGCGATAGTCCGTCCAGGAGTGTTTTGGATTGTCTTCGATCGGGTCATTGAGATACCAGATTGGTTTACCGGAAGCGCGGGCAATATTCTGCAGCGCTCCGTATTCCAGAAATGCAGTTTCAAAGGTTCGCTCACGGCGGACACCTTCGTAGACGTTGGGTTCACGGGCAGTGCCCGTCCAGACTTGTGCAATGTAACCGTCTGCGCCTGCTTGCAGCAATGAAGACTCAGGGCTTACGATTCCCCATTGCGCGTAGTTGATCAGGGAGTGAGTTGCCACGTAGCACGGGATGGAACGACCATGCGCCGTGCTGTAAGCCCGGACGGCATCGAAGACCTGAGTCAAGGCTCGGCGGTAAAGGAAATACTTCAGCTTGGAGGTGCGATATTGAGCGTCCGTGGAACTGTCAGGAGGTCGCCAAGATTCGTGATAGAAGTCTTGCCACTCCCGTCGAAACGCCTGGCTCCACCCCGTGTTGGCCCAGAACTCCGGTTCTTCCAAAACGACCGACTCGGCACCGGCATCGAGGGCGACGAGGACACCGCGAGCGAGATAACGGCCATAAGCTTGTGTTGGGGAGATATACGGGACTTCACGGCCGCTATGCAGGCGAAGCGTGCCGTTCTTCTCCTCCTGCGTTTCATCCCAATGCTGCTTGCCATCGAAGTCGCCACGTAGGTAATCGCCATAGCGTCCCCAAGCGACGCCGGTCATCACTGCAATGTGATAGCCGTGTTCGCGCCAGGACTGAATCCTTTGAGCGACCGTATTGTCGATGCCGTACACCAGAACGGTATCGGCATTGATGTTGGTTCGCGGTGACCAGGGCCGATCTGTTTGGAAGCTTAGTTTGGCCAGCCGTGGATTCTGCGAGGGCGTGGGCGAGGAGAACGGTTTCGGTTCCGCTGGAAGGAGTCGATGAACCGAGGCGAAGGAGATGACCACAGCGACACCGGCAAGCGGTGCGAAGTGCTTCATGGAACATCATTTTACCGGCGCAGCTTGTTGGCGGGTTGGAGGCGACTCCTTTGCTTCAAGCGATGAATGCCATACAGCAACGGCAGAAGCAGACCGCCAACCCAGTGGGCGACGGAGACATAGTTGCGCACGGCTTCATCGGCAACGTAATACAGAAGGTAGCCAGTGACCACGAGGAAGATCAGCCATCCGGTGAGACTCCCGCCAGAAGAACGGCGACGACGAAGCGGCCAGGCGGTTTGGATGTGAATGGCCCAAAGGTATCCAAGAACAAAGATAGAGGCCATTGCCAGTGCGCCATGGAACTTCAGCGCCCACGGTTGTAGCGGATTCTTTTCTGGCCCGAATGATCCATTGTGAACAGCAAACTTGTCGAGAAGCAGCCATAGCAGACCCGTGATCCAGGTACCGCCAGCCACAGCGTAAATTGCGAGGCGGACCGGTCGTGAAAGGCGGACAGGAGAGCGCGCCGGTCTCGCAACGAGCGGGCTTTCCTTGTCAACCTGCGGCATGATTCAAAAACGTCCAGGAGAGGCCATTCTGCAACAAGCAGGCTTGTGCGTGCCAGTCACACAGCACCGCTTCAGCCGCTTTGCCCCGACAAAGCACGATTTTCGTGAGTGCGTCAGCCGTCATGCAGCTTTGCGCCGCCACGGATACAAATGTTCCCGGTGAGGCAGGGGCAAAGTTTCGGGCATTCCAGTGAATGGATGGCGGCGTTTTTTCTGCAGGCAAACAGGCCGGCGTAGTGTAGCTGCTGGCCAAGCTCCCGTTGTTTAAAACCACAGCGGGACGTTCGCTTGCCAGGCCGGGAACATCCAGCAGAACGACTTCGTCCTCATCGCCGAAGGTGCGAAGATCTCCGCCAGCATTGACCAAGCCGGACCGAACACCCATCTCCTGCAATCGTTCACAGGCACAATCCACAGCGAAGCCTTTGGCGATCCCGCCCAGATCCAGCATCACGGGCCGATGACAATACACCTGGTTTTCGGGAAGCAGCTGGATGTCCTTCCAGTTTCCCTGATTGAGGGACGCCAAGCCGTTCGGATCAGGCAAAACACCCTTCCTGCAGAGTTCAGAAGCAATCGTTATGTCGAAGACGCCGTCGCTGCAACGTGCGAAGCGGTTTGCTGCGCTCAGAACCCGAAACGTATACGGATCCACCGTCACAGGCTGCACATGGGAGGACCGCATTATGCGGTTGATGTCGCTGTTCGGATGGTGAAAGCTCATGCAATGGTGAACATGAGCGATCTCAGCAAAGGCTTCTTCGATTGCTGCCTGGGCAACGGCTTCAGCAAGGGCGCACACACGAACACTGACGAGCGTGCCCAGCCATGGCCGAGCCCGTTCAATTTCGATCATGCATTCTTTGCGATGGTGCTGTATGTAGCCAGGAGACGAGACACACCGTCCGTGATGTGCCGGCAGGAGAGAGTCGCTCCGGAGATATTCTTGACCTGCTTGCCCAGCTTCAAGGGCTCACCCGCAGTCTTGCCGTCGAATTGCGCTTGCCATTGCTTGTCACGGATTTGGTCGCCGTACGCTTCCCGATACTCGAGAATCTCGATACCTTTGAAGGCACCTTTTGCGTCGAGTGCCAGGACAAACGGGATATATTCATGTTTTCCGACGACCTCATCCTGGAACAGAAAGCCACCCGTCGAGCTTTTCCAGAGTTTGACTTGACGATCGCGGACTTTGACGCCGGTCGCTTTCTCAATGACACTAACCTGTTCGGGCGTCAAGGTATGGGGTTCAGCTGTGAGCGTCGCACCTGGGAAGAGCGCGGCCTGCGCTTGTTCCAAGGTCATATAGACTTTGCAATACGCCGGCCCAGCCAGTATCGTCAGAGCCGCAGCCGAAGAAAAAAGCGGAATGAATTTCATGATGTGAAAACTCGTGCTCGGGTTAGAACGTACGCCCAATGATGAGACGGATGCCGTCCCAGGTGGTGTGCTCATTTCCGTAGAGTCTGCCGTGATAGAGCTGTGCCGTTTGATCGTCAGTGAACCCGAGGGCAGCCAATTGACGCAAAACAGCCAACGAAGCGGTCCAGCGTCCTCGGGCGTAATGGATGTTCGGTCCAAGGAAGAAGGCAGTGTGCTGTTGGTTGAGAGGTGCGAGCGACCATTCTGCGTACTCATTGTGGTTTCTGAACTCCAAGCCGAGCGACCAGTTCCGGCGAAAGCGGTAGGATGCACCCAGATCTTCTTCCAGGTAGGTTGCTCGTGTTTTTTCAAAACTCGGAGGCCCAACAGTGGCTACGGCGCCGAGATTCGTACCCTGCTCGCTGTCGAAGTCCAGCCAGACATTTGCGTCCGTAACCAATCGATCATCCAGAAAATCTTTTTGAATGATGGTTCGTGTTTCGATGCCGTTTTCGCGTGGTCCGAACTCAGGTTCAACGTAGAAAGCAAGTCCGACGGAATGACTGTAAGGACTGATGGCACGCCAAAGCAGCTCAATGGAAGCGCCGTCACTATGCCAGCCCGATTGTCTCAAGAAAGGATTATGATCGGGACTCATATCCAGGCCTTCAGTGAGTCGATTCACGCTGTTGTTATGAGCGCCAATAAAGGTGTAGTTGGCGTAGAGCGAAATCTGCAGATTGTTCGTCAATCCAAATTCGCCTTCCGAGCGGAGCTCCAGGCCGTGATAATAGCCGTGAGCCTGACCCTCCCGATCGGTAATCCATTGCTCAAACTCAAATTTATGTTTCGGAAGCGTATCGGTTGTGTAGAGGTATCCAAATGTATCGGCGGCTTGTCCAGGGACGGGACAAAGGCACATGGCCGCAGCCAGCAGATATAGGGACCGAATAATCTTGGTGAATCGCCGAACGTAGGGCCGGGAGAGGGTGGATGTGATCATGTCGTGTTCTGCGCATAACCCCTCCGTTCGAGCGCTCTACAATGAAGAGTCGCAATCTTCCGAAAGGGATTGTTGATAAGCCGGGTCCTGGTGATTCTCCGCCAAGAGTCGATCACCGGACCCGGGAAAAAGCTATGTGAATCGAGCGAATAGGTGAGATCCAACGGCAAAAGACGTGGGCTAAACCTATACGCGACCGATGTGGTCCAAGATAGCGGAAACAGCCTAGGCTGTCAACAATCCCAAGTTTGTTTGTTGCTCATTTCCACCTGTAGGTGAGCTTGTGCTTCAGCTAAGAAGCGAGCGCACCTTCAAGGGCAGCGATGTCCGTCAACACCGTGTCGCCGAGAAACTCCAGCGTCAAGAGCGCCCGTGCGGCAGCGTCTTCATGACCTGCTCCACATGCATCCCGAACCAGGATTGGTAGAAAGCCAAGATCCGCGGCATGACGGCAAGTGAGATCGATACCGATCTCCGTGGCGACTCCAACCACGAGGAATTGCCGAATGCCGCAATCCCTGAAGGCTGTTGCCAATGGCGTACCCTCAAAGGCAGACATCGCCAGCTTGTCGAAGACGGCCTCGGTTCCTTGAGGCGTCAGGTCAGCAACAATTTGAAAGCCGTCGCAGTCACGTAGAAACCACGGTTGCACCTCTTCAGGCTTCCGCACGCCCTGCCAAGTCATTGCCTGACGAAACTGGAATGCGCCCATCAGCTGCTTGGGCAGGGAAAGATGACGCGTGTAGAAGACACGGATACCAAGATTCCTGGCAATGGCAAGAACACGTTGCACTTGCTCCGTGATGTGCGCGCCATTGCGGATCTGCCTGATTATGCCTGCCTGCATGTCATAGACCAGCAGCGCGCAATGCCGAGGACTCAATAGTTCTTTGAGCGATCCGGGAAGATGAAATCCGTCCATTGGCACCATCAACCTAGATCGTCGCACGGATTTAGGATGGTTCGACTGATTCCAATGAACTGCCGTTTTCCGCTTGCCGGCACATCCATTGCCACTCGTCTGGTGTTGTCCACTTTAGCGGCAGCGGCGGTGGCACTTGCAGGTTGAAGTGATGACCTTCAGGCGCCCATATTTTGAGGGGTGAATGAGTTGCTTCAAGGCTTCGCAGGTGGCGAAGTCCACTCCGGAACGCTTCGGCCATTGAGGTCCCAGACGATTGAGCCATCACGGACCGTCAACTCAGTCACCAGGAATTTATCCCCGTTCATCCGCATGCGGCTTGAATCCACAAAGCCATATTTGCCATGATCGAGCCGCAGCACAGCAACGTCGGCGTCCGAACCAACTGAGAGACTTCCCAGTTCCTGATGCTGAATCTGACGTGCCGGATGCCAAGTGGAATCTGCCACCACATCATCCAGTGACAAGCCCATATTGAGGAACTTCGACATCAGGTTCATCATGTCCTTCATGCCACCGTTCATGCTGTCAACGTGCAGATCGGTTGAAATGGAATCTGGCACAAATCCCTGTTGAATGGCTGGAACAGCTTGCCGGAAATAGAAAGATCCACCGCCGTGACCTACGTCGAAGATGATGCCTCGCTTCCTGGCTTCAAATAAGTAAGGCAGGACTTTGCCATTCGAGTCGAGCATGGGAACATCTTTCAGATATTGGTGAGTGTAGATATCGCCCGGACGTAGGTGTTTCAGCACCAACTCTTGAAAGGGACGCTCGGGACGAAATTCGGCGAAATCCACCATGACCGGTATGTGCGCCAAGGTGCCGGCTTGCACACCACGATCCACTGCTGTCCAATCCGGTCCTTCGTAATGAGCAACCTTGATGCCGACTACTACATCATGGTTGCGATTGGCGACCTCCGCCGTACGGACAGGGTCCATGTCCTTGACGTTTTGTTCGACATCCGGCCGGCCACCCATGCCGCTTCCAACGATATTGAGCATGGCGAAGACCCTTGTCTTCTGCTTATTGATGACGCCATCGCGAAAATCGCCGAACACGCGCCAACCGCTGGAGCCGGCATCGACCACAGTGGTGACACCGTTGCGAAACGAATTGTTGTCGGCACGCACGCAATCCTCGCCCAGATACTCGCGGTTCATGCTGGTGGAAAAGACGTGCTCATGCATGTCTACGATGCCTGGAATGACATACAAAGAAGTGACGTCGATTGTTTTACGCGCATCGCTGGCTGGAATGTCTTGGGCAACGGCTGCGATGTGCCTGTCCGCGATGGCAACATCTCTTATCGCAGAGATGTTGTTCTTGGAATCGATGACATGGCCACCCTTTAGCAGAAGGTCGTACTTGGGTTGTTGAGCAGTTGCTGTCCCGAATGCGAGCAGAGACAGGAAGGAAAGAGTGCGCATTTGCATGAGATGAGAGCGACTTACTCGGCGGGAAGAGCAAACGTCAGCAACGCAGCTCCAGAAGGTATGGAGACATATTGCTTACCGTCGAGTTGATAAGTGATGGGAGAAGTGGCGATGCGGTTTCCGGTATTGACACGCCAAAGCAGCTTGCCGGAATCTGCTTGGAGGGCGATCAGGTAACCATCTTCATCGCCGGCGAAAACAAGATTGCCCGCTGTAGCTAGTGTTCCGGCCCAGGGAGACGAATACAAGGGGAACTTCCACTTGTCCTCGCCGGTCAAGGGATCGATGGCCGTAACGCGCCCGGTTTGGTGCTCGGTTGCCTGCGCCCTAGCACCGGTCGCCCAATAACTCTCGCCTTCCTTGTAAACAGGCGGCTTGGAGAAAAACACATCACAGCCTTCCCGGACATTCAGGTAGAAGAGGTTAGTTAACGGACTGTACGACGGCGCCATCCAGTTCGTTGCCCCGGAGCATTGCGGACAAATGACAGTACCCTTCTCCGTGGGCTCCAAGTTCGGCACGCGAAGCGGCCTGCCTTTCGCATCCAATCCTGTTGCCCAAGTTGTCTTCACGAATGCTGTACCGGACAAAAACTCACCCGTGATGCGATCGAGTACGTAATAAAACCCATTACGGTTGGCTTGAACGACCAGCTTGCGCTTTGTGCCCTTCCAAGGTAGGTCCAGCAATACTGGTGCCTCGGTTGCATCGTAATCGTAGGTGTCATGTGGCGTGAACTGGAAGTACCACTTCAGCTTGCCGGTGTCGGCATCGAGAGCCACCAGGCAATCGGTATACAAATTGTCGCCGAGCCGTACCGATCCAACCATGTCCGGAGCCGGATTACCGATGCCCCAGTAGAGCGTATTCGTGTCGGCATCATAGGTACCAGTCAGCCACGCCGACCCGCCGCCATGCTTCCAGGAGTCGCCGCTCCAGGTAGCATTGCCGCGTTCGCCGGGCAGAGGAATGGTTCGGAACTGCCACAGATGCTTACCTGTTTCTGCATCGTAGGCTTCGATGGTGCCCTGGATACCGTAGTCGCCAGCGGCAGCGCCGAAGATGACCTTGTTGCCGATGACAAGCGGTGCGGCTGTTCCGCCATACGAGCCACCGGATGTCAGAGCCGCGTTCACATTCCAGCGCACGCTGCCGTCTCTCCTATCAATGGCGAGCAAGTGCGTGTCCGGACTGAGATAGAAGAGGCTTTGTCCCAGTATTCCGAGTCCCCGGTTGAGTCCGCCGCAGCAGTACTTAGCATCTTTGGGAACGCGGTACTGATAGCGCCATAATTGCCGTCCGGAACGGGCATCGACCGCCGCTACCGCATAGTCGGGCGTGGTGAGATACATCACGCCATCTGCCACTAGCGGCATGGTTTCGAAAGCACCCGGAGCACCTGTCTGGTACGCCCATTCCAGATGCATCCGGGCGACGTTGCCGTCATTGATCTGCTTCAAATTTCGGAAGCGATTCGCGCGCAGGTCGCCCCAGTACGTGGTCCATTCGGCCGGGTGCTGGTCCGCATGCACGATCGCGTCAAAGGTAGGCTCGGCGGCGAAGCACGGCAGCGAGGATAAGAGGACCGCGAGAAGGATCCGCCCATTCACATTCATCGTCGCTTCCTTTTCCGTGGAACATCATCGGCTGAGCCCCCCGAAAGACTTCCTAGATACGCAAGCAGGTCCGTCAACTCCCGCTCATCACCTTTGAAGGGCGGCATCAGTGAACTGGTCAAGGCAGTTTCCTGACGTAAGTGGGCCTTATCGAAAGAAGCAAAGCTTTGATCAGGCAAGCGTACTTGCAGCGTAAATGAATCCTCGTTGACGCGAACACCCGTCAGCGATCGCCCATCTTCAGTGACGAGTGCGACACTGCCATATTCTTCGGCAACATCTTCGGAGGGATTGAGTACAGAGGTTTTCAAGTATTCGTAGGAACGAGTGCTTCCGATGCGAGTCAGGTTGGGTCCGAAGGCGCTACCTGTCCCGGCAATCTTGTGACAGCCAGCGCAACCGGCCTTCTCGTAAACCTGGCGCCCGTTTGCGATATCGCCTCCGTGTTCCTGTCCGCCGCCGGTGATCCCGCCCTGTGACAACGACTGAACATAGGCGATCAAGGGCGTCAATTCTTCGGGATCGAAATGGAATTTTGGCATGCCTCCGGGCAGACCACCTACGATAACCGCACGGATGTCAGAGGCTTCATTGCCATGCGCCAAAGACTTACGCAATGACGGGCCGCGACCGCCCGTTCCCCCTGGACCATGACAACCGGCACAGGCCCGTTCAAACTGAGCTTGCCCTTCTGCCCTATCCGGATCGGCAGCCAGCATGATGTTTGTCGCCACCGTAAAGAGAAGGCCGGCAAGCAAGAGCTGGCTGCCTCCTGAGCGATCAACGAGCCTGAGCATCACTTCATTGTCCTGGTCGCTTGTTCAGAAGCTGTACTTCAATCCGAACTGAATGTTGCGTTCGCTACCCGCAATGCCGGAGATGATCTGCCCGAACAAGGCATTGGTCACCTCTGTCACAGGAGGTGCTAGAGCCGGGTGGTTGAAGATGTTGTAAAACTCGGCTCGGAATTGCACATTATACTTTTCTCGAAAGCGGCTATTTTTAATCAGCGAGAAATCACTATTGATGCGCCGTTGGGTACGCAGATCAGGCTGACTTAAAGAATCCGTTGGAATAGTAAATGGCGCAGCAGCAGCAAAAGCTGTGGTGTCGAACCAATTGTTATCGGTTTGACCGCTGCTCAATACGCCGCTGTGGAGCCGGTTCGCACGACCATTCGTGGAGGAGAAGTTATACAAATTGGTTTGATCCGGACCAGTGATCAGAATGGGACGTCCACTCTGAAACACGGAGATACCGCTAAATTGCCAGCCCCCAAACGCGGTAGCCATCGCTCCATGATTCAGGAACCGCTTTCCTGGACCAATTGGAAAATCGTAGATATAGCTCAGCACCAATCGCTGAGGAACATCATTCGCTTCCAGACCACGGTTGTAATTAGCGTCGTAAAGGGCATTGGATGGGCCTACTACCCAGGTGTTAGATTGTGCGGTGTTGGCAATTGTTTTGGAAAGCGTATATGCCAATTGAAAGAGCAGGCCATGAGAGTATTGCTTCACCACTCTTGCCTGAAAGCTTTCATAGGACATATTTCCGTAAGGGTCACGGAAGATCAACACATCCTGGTACTGTGGGTAGGGCCGCAGTAACTGCCGCAACTGCACCGTGGGCGTACTCAGTGCTCCTGTGGTGATCTTGCCATAGAAAGGATTGGGTACCTGGCTAAGCAAGTTAGCACCGTAGCTCAGATCAGCAGGGTTGTTTTGATTGTGCTGGCGGTTCCAATATAGGTGCGTAAACTTTGACCCGACATAAGCCACCTCTGCCAGCAGCGTTGGCGTGACTTCATGCTGAATGCTGAGTGTCCAATCGCTCAAGTAGGGTTGAGGTCGATTCAGTTGATCCCCTCGAATCGCTTGGCCCACAAAGTCAGTGCCACGCGTCGGTACCTGGATTCCTCCTACAAAGGGGTTGTTCCAGGAAGCGCCGACAGGCGGTGTATTGGCGATAGAGGACTGGCCGAGAAAGAGAAAATTGGAAACAAACCCACCGTTGCCGAAGTCAGTTGCGGCCGCATTCACTCCCACAAACGTAGTGAAGAAGATCCCTCCGCCAGCACGAATCACGGTGCGACTCGTTGGGCTCCAGGCAAGTCCCATACGAGGCGAGAACTTCCAGTATTGAGGGTTCTCCTGATACCCACCTGGCTGTGTCTGAGTAAACTTACCCTTTACTCCTGTCACCGGCTCGATCGCATCCCAATCCACATACCCAATCTGGCCGAACTTTTCGGCAAATGGAGTTTGGTATTCCCAGCGAAGCCCAAGGTTCAACGTGAGC
>JASVWD010977537.1:0-32997 GCA_031763745.1 Pionus menstruus
TCGCGAATGCGGCAGTGTTGGAAAATTTGGATGTCACAGGAGGCGGCACTTTTACAGCCAGCGAGGCTGAAATAGTCGAGAAAGAGATAAACGAATTGTTCCACCAGATCAGTGTAATTCCAACGAGTTACCATATCGAGGAACAGTACAAGCCGGTTGCTCCGTTACGGCCCGCTGCTATCTCTCAGAGTTATTCTTGCTCAAACTACGGTACCTACCCTCATTGTCAAGATGCGTCTCAATCAAATTCCTTGCCTCTCCGAAACGCGCACCCTGTTTGTGGCCCATACGCAGCTTTACCATATCCATCGGTCCTCGCTGAAAGTATGAACGTTTCCCCTCCCTATGACGGGTATGCTCATAGTGCAGGGTCATTTGGAGCGTAAGGCGGCTCGTTTCTCTCTTGCGAGCCAGGTGGCGGTAGTTAGGACTTGAAGGCTATATTGGACGGACTGTCTCTGGCATGTAGCTTTACACTAACGGACCAAAGTATACAATGCAGGTGAGAGCCGCAGAAAGTTACTATCAGATACTGTTGAATCCTTCTGGAAAGAGAAGGCCGTCTAGACTATTGGTTTTCCTTGTTTTCACGGAGAGTCCTCCGCACAAGTCAACGTTTCAGCAGTCTACTGTAGCTTTGTAGTTATGATTTTTTTTTATATTTTCTCATGTTTGAAATTATGGAATATTAGTTCTTGATGACTTCTGTCCACATAGGCTGGAAATTTGCATGCAAGTTGAAAGATTTAATATCTTCGTACCCGTACAAGAAGTCAGGATTGCAATTCAAAGGATATAGGTAATTTTACAGTCTTATCATCTGAACAACTGTCCCTTTTTGGCAGACATCCACCTGACGACATGAAAGCTCAACCATCCGCAAAACTAAGACTTCCTTAATAGATTGCCATGAGCCAGAATGGCTTCCCTCTTTGGAAAGAGAAGCTTGGAGTCTTTTCAGGACGTCTACTGACAACGAACCATGATTTCCGCAAGCCATATGCCGTAATATCTTCTTCATATCTATAGAATATTAACCTCGGATTTCTTCACTCTTTGTATGAACAGAGCATACCTTCAGGTTTCTGTTCGTGGTCTTTATTGAATTCGATATTTGAGGGCCACCAAAATGGATTGCACTGGTAGTCAGACGCATCGGAAAGGCTATGCAACCATGTTCCCAAAAGCCCGGAGGACTGAGTATCACTTAAACTGTTGAATACCGATTCGTAAGAGCGTTTGAATGCATCCATTGTGTCGATTTTATGTTTGTGAATGAGATTCAGGATGAATGAAGGGTAATTGAATCGATTCCAAATCAGGCAGATCCTCGAGTTAAGATCTTCAGAAAGAGGCGCAGCCAGGTCACTCAATGATCTCGTGGTGCTGTTGTGTGTTTCGTAGTTCTCGGGTGGTTTGGGAATTTGGTCCTCGGCTTCGGAGTCACTGATTGCTCTTGGCTGCACTTGGTTTCTAGTATGATTCCTAGATGATAGCACAGCTCAGCCATCGATTCTACCTTCGGTTCGAATTTGTTAACTATACATTTTGGGTGTAGCAAGCTCAGCAGAAGTGATTCTTTGCTGTTCTTCCGTTGTTCTAGCTTGCTCTGTTTGTGTACCCTTGTCGGGGTGTATCCCATGAACTGATTTCGCACAACTTGGGCGATGACTCGAGTTGTGCACACACACAGGTTTCTCATGAGGGCATTTTATGCGGCCAGCAGGCTTTTCATCGCATTGGTACGATTTTCCTTGGCATAAAAGGCATTGTTGTCTGTCTATTGGGTTTTGGGTTAGTACCCCTGGCAAAATGAAAGAGTAGGGACATACTGTCAGCGGCCTCGTATCCGGAAAATGTAGAACTTTTCTTTGGCTTTGAAACCTTATGAAGGTCCCCGAGCAGGTAGTCTTTCCGTCTTGAAACTTTATTTATCTTTTTTTTCATATATGATTCTTTTTTTTTTGGAAAGTGAGATTGCGGTTGATGACCAAAGCCTGGAAATCCATGAGTCAATTATCCTCCGTCAAATCGATCAGGGTCTTCAACCTTGGCCAGTTGATGGCAGTTGTGCGGTCGTAGGACAAGTGACATTGTACAGCGCAGGCGCTGGGTACACGCTCACACCGTTTTGATGATCACTGGGTACTTGGTATGCAGCTCGATAAGTGGCTAGGGGGTAGGTAACAGTTTGGAAGAGTTCGGATGGGTATGTGGCCTCTGATCCTTCTCAGTTATGATACTATTGCACTTTCAAGGATTGATGTTCATTGCAATACTTACGTGGAAAGGTCGCTGATGAATATATGCGTCCGTAGGGTTCAGTTGGATCAGAACCCCAATCGGTACGTACTTGCGGAAAGTACTGACATGGATATTGGTAAGTCATGGTTTGAGCAAATACAAGCAAGAACTCTGAAAGAAACCAGCAGGTGTGATAAACTTGAGAAGACTACAGCTTCTAGGCCAAGGTCTTTAAGAAGCCCTGGAAGATCTGTAGAGAAAGAGTCCCAATTCCATTGGTTCATCGGCTGAGCGCCACTGACTGAATCAAGAATACGGTGTCCACAAGCCTACATCTGAAATGCGGGGACGATAGGTCTAGGGATGATGCTCCCAGGAGTAGCAGATCGGCGTGTGACATACAGCCGCATGAACCAGCCAGACTTGGTGCGCTAAGTCCTCGGCTCTATTTAGAAGTATATTACCCGCATATTTGGTCCTCCTTCCCTCAGTATCAACAATTCATCTGAAAACCTTAATTTAAGTTACATTCTGCTTTCCCCATCATGGTCGTCAGTGAGATCTGCCTTGTCTGGTGTTCTGACTCAACTAATAGCATTTATAGCCAGATAGCCAATATGTTATCTCAAGGCTTGCGGCGGCATCTACAGTAGCAACATACTGGGTGTCGAAGTCTGACGCAAAAATAAGCGGGCATTTGAGAACCATATTTGGAACTATTCCACAAAATGCTGAATATCAATCGCATCATGTCATGCAAAAAATACCGGCAAAAATTGCACCTGAACAGCTCAACCAAGCTATCTCTGCTCTGGACGGTTGGGAGATTTGCGTCCTGGCTTTGCTCAAATGGGAATACGAAAAAGGATTGGTGTTTGGAGTTTCGGACACTCTTCTCCAGAGATTCTTTTCTCTGAACAAGACAATCCAATTCAATCGACTTGCAAATATATGTGAGATTCACCTCAGCAACCAATGGCTGAAAGTGACATGCGATTTTCTTCTCTTTTTTCTAAACTTTCTGATCTGCTCGCTATGTCTTTTAAGACGGCAGGCAAGGAGACATATCCAGCAGCCATTATATTGTGATGTTAGAAGTCGCGCCTTCTATAAATCTGTACAATTATTTCGTTTTTGTCTTCCCACCTAAAATTGAGATTTATTCTACGGTTTATCACATATTCATAAGAACTAAAAAAGCCAATATTTGTCGGTAGAAGGATTTCGTGGCGGAATTCCATTCCTGGGATTTGCTGTTCCCAGGAATGAACAATCAAATCCGCAGATAACGAATGGCTCTTAGCTCCACAGCAGACCGTTCTTTGCTACAACTCTCGAGGCGAGACCATTGGCTCCAAAAGGGTTTTAGCGGTATGATTTAGCGCCAATCACCTCCCACTTTGATTCTGCGAGGGAGAATGGGCCCGTGCTGGTATTTACCAAGCTTTACAATACACCCTATTTCCTAGCAAAATCGACTCAATAGGGAGCGTCCTCAATGGGGGTTGTTGGTTGACAACAGGCTCGGAGGCCCCTGACCCGGATAAATTAACGTAGATCTGGTCAGATGGCCGGGCCTCCTATTATCGTAAGGTTTCTTAGCGTCGGTTCTTTGCTATTGGCACATCGTCGCTCTCACAGAGATCTAGAACAAGAGGTTCGTGAAGAGAGTAGCTGTCGGAATTCGTGGGCAAAAGCATTGGTTCCAATGTTCAGTTGCCAGGTTGTATCCGCTTCGTTGCTCCCCGATATCCGATGTGATGTCTCCGCTAAGACGGCTGATCGCGTCGTGCCGTCGGGGAGCTGAAGCATATATGAATGCACAGCTTTCCCAACTGTTGTTTTTTACAGTATTGACTCTGATTTCTCATTTTGAAACGCCATTTTTGATCGAACCTTCTTGGAAAGAGCCCCCTTCTATTTCCGTCCATGATGCACTATTTGAAGAAAACTCAACTAGCAAAATCGGTTTCTCGGCTGTTGCTCGATTGTGAACATATTTTGTCGCAATCCGTCATCAATGAGATCATTTTCGACATTTTTGCACGCCAATGGGTCATTATTATCCTCACAATCTTCAATTGTTCATATCAATTATACCCCCTGTGGCAATACGTATCTAGTTTCTTCCAGAATTTTTCAACCATCGGGAACACAGCAGTCCGAAGACCAAGCAGTTCTCAGGCTTTGCAGACCATGACCGAATGCTCTGATCATTTTGATCAGTTGATCTTCGACTTATGGCTGAGGAGCACGTTTTCAGGACAGATTATTCACATCTTCCATATTCTTGCATCTCCTGTGTGGTCCTCGCGACTGGCCGAAATAAACATCGTTACCGGAAATATGATTCCCCACGCCTTCGAAGTCAATTCACCAAGATTTCTTTCAGACATATCAAAACCAGAACATCGCCATATATATGAAGATCTCTTTTCCCAGGCTAAAGATGTGACACCGCAGCTTGCCAGGGATCTCTTGATTCAAGGAGTCCATATCGACAACGCAAAAGGGCCAGAAGGAGAGACAGTTTGGCATGCAGTGGTGAAGTACAATCAACAAGCGATTGGAATGCTGGAGTGGCTTCAACAGTATTCCTCTGTGCCATGTAATTTGACATCCTCGGATGGAAACACTCCTCTGATGCTGGCTCTTCAACTTGGACGGGTCAATGCAGCGAAGAGGCTAAGCAAATTCAGTGATCTGACTGTTGTCAATCCATCAACCAACTTCACTGCGCCGGAGTTGGCCGCCAGAAGTCAATCTCGTGAGAGTGTGGAGATATTCAGTTGTATCATGGAAAATATTCCTCTCAATGAAAATTGGGGAAGGAAGCTCGCTAAAAGAATTCCACATGCAATTCGGGATGGCCTCTTTGCCAATGTGGAAAGGCTTCAATTAAGTAAGCTTCGGAAGGACAGGAATTACCCAGACCTAGTACAGCAACATGCATATCACTATGAAGATTCAATTTCAATTGCGGAACGGTATGCCATGCAGAAAGTGCACAGCTTTAACATGGCTGTGAAAGCGCCTTGGTGCCCTTCCAACGCCGTCATTTAAATTTGGTCTCTTTCCTTCATTGTGACGCATTTTCTGGCTCGAACAATCTTCCAAATATTTACAGATAAGCCTCTACCCGTCAGAGCTCAGTAGCTGCATCCTTTCATACATTTCAACCATTAGCTTTAAATGCATGTTCCTCATCACGAAAGCTATTTTAAAGCACTCATGTGGTGAATGCTGACCCTTTCTCTCTAAGCCCAGCGGGATATTTGCGGCCTCCAGGCCCATGATTCCTCCATAAGAATCAAGAAAAACAGAGGTAGACTGAGAGGTAAGATTTTGGTGGGGTTTGTCGTGACCCAGCTCTTTTCTCCAATGTTGACGCAGGGATTGCATAGAGTCGAAGGTATGAAAATCGAGAGGGCAAATATATTTCATAGCCGACTGTTCAGCTGCTAGGAGCAGTAAATCTAACTTTTTTGGGGGGATCTCCCCACTCTTCGACGATTTGAGGGCAGACGTAAGATTTCTTTTGGGCTATAGCCAATCGCTTCGCGATAGCATTTCTCAAAAATGAAAAAAATTCGGGTCAATGATCTGTTCATGGGGCTTGCTTCCATCCTTAGACTCGGTCTCGCAGTGTAATTTGATTTTGTCGTATCTATATCGGCACGCAAGGCAGATAGGACAAGCAGAATGCTTTTTTCGCATGTTGAAAAGGTGTCGCAAAACGATATAACGTTTCTCTTCATCTGAGGCGTTGTCGTTCATGACGGTGAGGCAACGCTCATTGCTCTTCACTTATTTATGATCCTAAAGGATCGCTAATATATATCCCTGACTGCCCTTTGACTGTATTGTCCCTAGGCTAGCCACTGCAGTATCATGCATTAGTTTACTGACAAGGATGCATGGTCTCTACAAGGCCTTTGCGTGTGCAAGGTGCTTACAGCTATCATTTCTGCTACCTGTCTGGTTAACCTGGGAATAATACACGTATGATTCACATCCCGCATTTAGCTCCAATGAGTTCCAATACCACACGAACTGCTTTCTTGTGATTTTACTGCTCATTTATATGGATTTAATCAAACACGCTCTTCTCAAGATCGTCAATCTAGGTGGACCTCCGAGCCCTTTTTAAACGAGCAGTTGATTCCAGTGCCATCAAACGAGTCTCGGTGTCGTTTAGATTTATTTCTCTCCTATGAAACTTTTGCGCGAGCTGCTGAAGTTCTTGGCAGTTCCATCGAGCTTTAACTACCGCCGCGGTGGCTTCCCTTCCAATTGCTTCATATTGACTCCAGGTGTACCTCTGAGGCTGCCTGTTCATCGAGAATATCACGATTATCTCATCGATGGAACATTCAGCTCCCGCAAATATGATTTCCTGTTTTCGAATGAGCTCGCGGTTTCGAATGTGAGACTCTCTACGTACATTTCCGTGATCTTCGGTCTCGGTCTTCGAAGGCTTCCACGGGCTCTTTGACTTGAAGAGCAAAATTAGAGCAGTGACACAACAGACCAAAGCCCTGCTTAGTTGACTTATTAAATATTATGAGGATAGTGGGCACTTTGAAGTACGAGATATACGTGCGATAGGGCGAGGTTCGATTCCGTTTGCATCAAGATCATCGAGGTGGATTCATTTTATATCTGGGCAACAGTCCAAATCCTACCATCGCTCCGGATCACCATTCATTCCTGTGATAGGGTACCTGGTATTTTCTCTCTTTAGCCGGTCGAAAATATGATAAAAGTAACGATATACTAGATGGCTAGCCATGCATGCTCCTCATTGAGCCGCGTATGGGAAGGAAGCGATCGGCAGGTTCCGCCAGCAACACTAACTTCGATCTACTTGAGACAGTCGCATTTTCTTGAAGGAAGCACAGTCGCTCAGTCTCCCATCTGATGAGGACCACTCGCACTCGGCGATGGATTCTCATTTTTCCCACTGGTGGGAGAGTGATAGGTCAATCTATTCTGGTTTGGCAAATTGATTTGAAGATCTCAGCGGATATGGGCAAAATGGGAATGGGCAAAATGGGAATGGGGGAAATGGGAATCGGGGAAATGGGAATGGGAAACAGGACTTGTATTGCCGTTTACAGTTATTGGTGACTGTGCTCTGCTACCGTGCTTTAGTCTCAGCCAATCAGTTCAAGCTGTTCCTAGGAGCTCGACAGGTCGTAAATAAGGCAAACCACGGAGCCTCTTCCGTCACGGGATCCGTGCGCAATTCGCCGAGCGATTGGGCTACGTCGACCGTCATTGCGACACTAGATATTGATGAGCGCTTGTGACCATTGTGCCTCTAGTATTCACATCAACCAAGATCTATTGGTCGATTGTTCATCGCCATCCGTGCACATGGTTAGCGTCATCCTGTGGCCACACAGGCCGGCACCAACAGGTCTTTTGTCCTAAACCAAGAGTACCGGTCGTGCTGATAGCTCTAGATTTATGAAATAGTACTATTGTCTACAGGTGCATAGCCCAAAGAGAAAATATCTTCATTATTTGGGCTGACATTGGCCTCGACATGAGCTGTCTCAGCGAACGACCGTGCGTATCCCGTCTATATAATCGTCGAGGTACTTGTCGACTCTCAAAGATCTTTTTCTCAAACCTCTCTCTATACCTATCTAATCCTTCTCATCTCGAAAAATTAAAATTACCTGAAGGTAGGACCTTAGCAGCACTACGAACTCGAGAGACTAAAATCATTCAGATGTGCACCTGGGAAGAGATCTTATTTGCTTGTGGACATACCGATCGATACCGGTTAGTCCAAAGTCATGCACCAAACGCGACCTGCACACCAAGCACCCAAGACCCTCGTCAGGTGATTACATCTAGCGTCGGCGGCGGGATTTGCCCCGCATGCAATTACCCATCACCAGCGAGTACAATGTCTCCAGCAAGTACTATGTCTCCCTGAGTAAGTTGACAAATTCAACACTCGTTCTTCATATGCTTATTTTTTGAATCATCCAAGGCGTTGGTCATTCAGATCCTCGGTCTAAACTCCTCCGCCAACCGTGATAAGTTCGTGTTCAAGAAAGCGCGCATGGCTTTTAAGAGGTTCGGGGCATTTTGGACCTCACATCCATCCCTTGGGAGAGTTTAGCACCGCTAGACAGCATGCTTCGCGTGTCATTACACATCACCTCTGTTTTTTATCATAACATGGCTTCGATCTTCTATCTTCATCATGTATCAATCATATCTTCCTCCGTTGGTCGTCCTCATCATAACCCGTGCTGCTTTCCCTAAAACGTAGCATTAGTCCTTTCCCTAAAACGTAGCATTAGTCTTATAATACGATAGGCCGGTCTCTACTATGTTAGCTTCGGATATTCTTCAGAATGTTCTCTTCAATAATCGTAGCGAGGATCGCGTGGCAGATTAAGATGTAATGAATAGTTAACTATCGATTGTATGCTTAATCATACGAGTGATAGAAAGAGCGAATAGGTCACAAATTCCTATGCGTCTGTCATCGTGTATGGAGGGGTAGGGGATATACTGCGGCAGAACACTTCAGAGGCTGCCTCTAAATCAACATCAGAATTGAGTGTACCGGGTGATCAACCTATCGCTTTTTTAAAACATCCTTCATGGGTACTTCGATGATTTTTCAAGGGATTACCCCTGCGGCGGTCACACCAGGTCTTACCGCTTGTGTGGTCCGTGCACGGATTACCCAAGTTATAAAGGGCGACGACCCTGGATCCGTGAGCTGACTCTGGTTATTAGTATCTGAAAATCACCCACTAGTACGGTACCTTGCTTCGCCGCATTAACTCAATTACGGGGCCTTTGAATGATCATGTCAATGGATAAAGTGAACCAAGCCGTCCTTGATGCCCTGGAGACCCACGAGTCGATCCGGATCCTTGGCGATTTACCCACCGAGAAATTGAATTGCGACGATTATTTAGCTTCAACACGTGACACTATCAGCGAGTTTGTCTCTTTTTGGAACGGCAAAGCCAATTTGAAGCTTCTTGCGGTCGAAGTCTGGCCTGGACATACCTACTTTGTTCTCGACTTCAACAATAACAAATACAGCTATGAAAGTGCCCATGTTCAGGAGATTGTTCTACCTGTGTATCTGCTTCGGCTATCTCGAAGAAGTGGTGCCTGGAGGATATTCCGACACAAGCCCCAGGATATTTCACTGGCAAACCGAATTGCAGTATTACATGAAGGGAATGGATGGCAAAAACCAACGCCCTTCCTTGAGGATCATATCAAAGGTGTGGTACACAATAACCCACGGAATCTTCAACCTCCTCTGGAGCATTGAGGCTATTTTTGGTAGATTCGAGCCTGAAAGCGAGGCTTTTCGATCTAGTTCTTACTATGGGGACAACCAATCGGATCCCTAAATACCAGTCACTCGGACTCTACCACCTTGGCTATCCGTTTCAAACGACCATTATATATACTCTATAATCGGTCTGATAATATTGTGAAGAATTTTTATCGCAATCTTGAATAGTATTCATGTTTTCAGTGTCTTGAACCTCCACTCGAACTGAAATAAAATCTACTAGAAAGGTATTGATCATAGACTGGTTTCTGAGATGTAGCTTCCGTCAATTCATTAAGATGTCCGCACCGCTGTCACTAATCGAATTCCTCTGCATTTCTGCGTGCCATATCTTAGCCTTCTCTACAGTGGCGTTTCCTGCCCCTCTTTGAATCTCGGACAACTTCCTATACGTACGGATTAGCAATTTCCAATTTTCAAGCCTTTAATTCGGCCTCGGCCATACCATCACATTCTTCTGCCCAATGCCAGAGAGGTATCAAAGTTGCGCGATTTTTGAGGCCCTCAAGATCGCGAAGTGACTGGCCCCTGACATCAAGTATCACACTACCAAGAGAACCAAGTAATTCAACCATGGAAATGTGGCATCGCTGACGGTTTTCGTGCGCCTCTTCTTGAGTCATTTGCAGACCTTCCATCAGCCACCTTAGTCGTATAGCATCTAGAGTATCGCCAACGAAAAACAGGCCGCTTATCTTGCGCTGATCCCTATCATTTAAGGACAAGAATAATTTTGGTTCTGGGGGTCGCAATCGTGCCATAATGACTGGAATATGAATATCAAAGTTCAACCAAACAGCGGGAATTATAGAGCGGAAGTGATGGTGGTGCAGGCATGAATCGTGAATATGCTTCAAGGTAGACTTTGCGGTTTCTAGAGGACAGGGTAAGTCTAAACAGCACCGTGTACGACGATTCTATATAAAGGAAATCAAGAGGGATCATCGTTTGTGATACTGATTGTTAAGTTGACTACGTTTGGAAAATTTGTAGCGTGTACATAGAATGTATCCATATTGGCTAATGTGAATGTAGTAATTGCCGGTTCGGAGTCATCTGAAATGTTGGGTCCAGTGCAACACTTAGCGGATGGGCGATTGATCGAGCTGTGGATTTGTAAGGTATTTCTGATTGGGCGATTTCGAGACGCTGAGCATTTGTAGTCATCTTTCTATCAGGTCCCCGCACATTTCGCGCCCGCTCGTCTTGTAACCCGGCCCGGTATTTTTAAACCCATAAAGTTCGCGGGGGTGTCAAATGCGACTTTTAGCGGGCGCTAATGCATACAGGGTGGTGAAAACGCGACTTCAAGCATCACATCATGCTCGCAAACATGGTTGGAAACCACTACCTACGAAAGTTCGGGTATTCATGTAGTGCTGAAGGCATGCATGCCACCATAATTAGATTGGGTCACTTCACTTCACTTCGCTTCGCATCACTTCACACCACTCCACTTCACTTTGCTTCATTTTACTTTACTTTACCTTCATTCCAGAATTCCTTCTGAAGGACTTTCATATTTCATTTCAAAATATCTTTCATCTCCCTTTCCCTATGCCCTCAATGTTCTGCTCCTGCAGTTGCCCATTAAAATGAGCTAGACCTCGCGAAACTCCTGAGTCCGGCTCAGTATACTCGAGCCAAACCCCGCTAAGAAATTTGGATGCGCTAATATATATCAAATTGCAAAGTTTCTTATAGGGGATTGCTTGTATGTCAATTGAACTTCTTTTATGTACAAGCCCATGGGCTGTTGGAGGGTCCGCGCCCTAGAGTTTCCAACAAGAAAGTGAGGTTTAAACCCAAACAAAACATTTCTGTATTCTGATCACGTGACTGTCTCCTTTGGGCGACATTAGGGCGACATTAGTCATGGTAGATGGCGAGAAAATAAGTTACAGTCACGTGGTTTGGGCATTTGTCAACGGAGGGGTAGACTAGTTCCGGAGAGAATAACTGGCGTTAGATGATTTAGGTTAAATCTCTTGGGCAGCAAAGAGCAAGCCTCGAGTATCTCCAAAGCTCTCTCAACTGTCGTGCGCGCATCTTCTTTTCCGTCGCAACCTCGTTCATCGTTAGCATCGCCATCAGCCTTCTCGTCCCGCAGATATTCACTGATCCAACTTTGAGTGAAATTTTCAAGAATAGACTGGACAACACTGCATATGTTTGTCCTGTTTCGTCAAACTCGAGTCTCGAAAAGATTTCCTTGATATTACGGTGGGACCAAGGACTTCTGTCTTTTTGCAGATGGGACCGGTCCGAAGTGAAGATGACAAGCGCAATCTGCGTGAACATGCGAAAATACTGGTACAATTCTCAATCTCTTTGCTCCATAAAAGACTACTGACAGATAAAGATTTCAGGGAATGACCGAGTACAGCTTGCGCCAGAAGAGACAACCGGTGAAAATGACTTTAAATACGAACAGTTTCCAGATGTGTCCGCGGTGGTAGTTGATAAAGGCAGCGGGATTGGATATGCTCAAATAACAGGTGGGGGGAAAGAGGTACAAGCCATTTACACAGGCCGTGGAGAGACAGGGTATATATTGGTGAACATTTCAGAGGGTCAGTCATGTATGCTGTATGGAGACCCCACCGTCCTGTACATTCGACCTTGTTCTTGAGTTCGTTCGATAAAGATCAGTCTGTTGAGCCTTTCCCATGATGAATTTTATGAGACCTTGGCACATCTCGCGTGATATCTCAATTGCTGGCTGCTCGTTGATGTTGTCCGGTATCCTGATCATCAAAGACTTGTCTTTTCCGCGGTAGCTAGTCATGAATTCAACGAAATCTGTTCCTTGTAACTGCGTGCGATACGAAGGGGCAACTTGGTATGGTGATTAGGAATCTCTGTGCAGCGTGCCATTTATCGTGTATACTCACAGGTTGCCTTTTTCTTGGGTAGAAGATGATAGTAATGTGTCATGGCGTCTCTTAGTCCTTTCGGACATGTTTTGGCTTTTCTCCATTTTACCAGCTCACGCAGGTACCCGGTCGTTTTCAGTTTTCCGAGATGGTAAGGCTGGAAGGACAATGCACATAGAAAGAAAAGTTCTTCACTATATTCCAAAATGTCGTTCAAAATCGTGTGCGCACGCTTTTTGGTGGGGTTTTTAATGATCGTGGACGGGTCGAGTAGAGCCAGCCGTGTACACTTTTCGATATTGGCCTTTTTGTCTTTTGTCAAGGGCACGAATTCGTCAGAGAATTGCGCAAAAGTTGCATCAATGACATTAACGAGTCCTGGGGGTGACACAATTTCATGGGATGCATCCTTGAGTGGCAATTCCTCGGACAGCAGGCTTGGCGATTTCGCTGATGATATAGACATTTTAGAATATGCAAAGGAAACAATGAATCGGGGAGTTATGTAGCAAGTTCGAGGTGATGCGAAGTGATGCGAAGTGAAGTGAAGTGATGCGAAGTGAAGTAAAATGAAGCAAAGTGGAGTGAAGTGAAGAGATGCGAAGTGAAGTAAAATGAAGCAAAGTGGAGTGAAGTGAAGTGATGCGAAGTGAAGTAAAATGAAGCAAAGTGAAGTGAAGTGAAGTGATGCGAAGTGAAGTAAAATGAAGCAAAGTGGAGTGAAGTGGAGTGAAGTGAAGAGATGCGAAGTGAAGAGATGCGAAGTGAAGAGATGCGAAGTGAAGTGATGCGAAGTGAAGAGATGCGAAGTGAAGTGATGCGAAGTGAAGTGATGCGAAGTTGAAACTCATCCTTCCTCCCCTTCCACCTTATTTTGAGAAACGTACCGCCGATCAGCCGCGCATGAAAATCTAATTGAGAACTTGGTTGGTTCCTTAGTCCCGGGGTGATCGGAATGGAAGTTAGCGGCGGTTACTCGCTGTGAGGCTCGGCCAATCATTACGAGCAGTTCCTAGGAACTCCTGCCTGCCAGGAAACTTGGCAGGTCAACGTTACGTATTTTTTCACTCCGTTAGTGGTTTCTTTCTTCGTAGACCAATCGTCAGACATGCTGTAGCTCATTAATTGGTGTTGTAACATCGCAGACCAAGAGGACCGAGCTTTCGTATCACCCGTACAGAACGTTATTATCGACAACAAATCAATCTAACGGCGGATTTTATTGGGCCATTGCGGCTCTTTGATTGATAGTGAAGCAGCCACACACCAGGCGCCAGCAGAGTTTGTATCAGTTGTACGGAAGCCTCCTGGTCTCCCAAGAATCTGACGCTGGCACACTGTTGTTTGATGCGGCATATAGTGGTGGCTACCGACCTACCGTCTCAGCCATCGTCATTTCCATCACAGGGTCCGTGCGCAATTCACCCAGTGCGAGGGAAGGGAGTCCCAAGAAGTGTGGGGAAGATGCTGGATGACTTTGGATCTCTGTTTGTTGACCAGACGACAAATCATCTTACTCCAGCTGACTGTTACTACTATATCGATTATTGTTGTAATAACAGTAGGCTAGGTTTTGTAATCTGTATAGTTCCGAACTCTTCTAAGACTAGAACTTGATCAGTGCGCGGCTTGTTTCTCGAAATGGGATCGCTCTCTGACTCTGTGTATGCCATGAAAAGGCAGACTGCAGTGACTATGGTAATAAGAGAACCGTGCACTTCCGAAATATATATAAGCTTCAATACTTCCAGCGTGGTATTGTGATCCAATCTGTCTATAAGATAGTTCTCTTACTATCTTTACTCTTGGGAAAGACTAGCACGCTGCCATCTTGCAAAGCCAGCCACTGCCGGGGAAAAATCTCAGGTTCCCCTTGTCATATTCCAAAACTGAGCTTCACTCGATGTCCGCTTGCCTCCAAATAGTCTCCGAAAGTTCTGTCCCTATGCTGACATGATGCACAGATGTGTTTCTGGAAACAAAAGCTATATCAGGGATGTGGATGTCTCGGTGTTGCTGAGAAAACAGGAGGATGCCAGAATGGAAACTGTAATATTTCTACTCGAGATCCTAGACAACAGACGAGAATCGAAGATGTCGATGGGAAATGTGCGATTCACACTCATCAAATGACACCATCGAGCAGCGAGGGTTCCTTCACATGACCGCATTTCAGCGCCTCTGCACTTGGGCGAGAGCAGAAGGACATGTTGCGGGAGGAATCAACGAGTTCTTTCCTTTGTGGAACAATTTCTTGTGGGATTTTCGATCTATTCAGAATAATTTGGAATATAGTCGAGAGGACACGACCTCTAACCTGATGACAGCTTTTGTGTTCTCGGCCCCATTGCCAAGGCCCTAGCGTAGATCGCCAATTGACGATTTATACTAAATTGAGGGTCACTGTAAAACACCGTCTATTAAATACTATTATTACCAAACTTAGCTTTTGAAGGTTTAGACTGAAAAGCGTCATTAGAAAGTAAATACGTTACCGTACACAGCCGAAGCAAGCTAGACGTCAACTTTATATCCCCAGCAAGAATCAGTTACATATGGCAATAAAACTGCATGCTGGAATCAAGTTTTTGTTGAGAAAGCCCCGGTAGCGCTGTTAGCCACGACTCCCCCACCAACACTCTTGATGGATATGAGACAATTGTGGCGAGGACAGAAATGTTTCACACGAAGCCGGAATGGAAGCACTTATTTTCTTGGCAATATGTATGGAATTCAGTATCACATTGGACACAGTCTTGCATAAGCCGTCTGTATCACTATGAATCAGAAAAAAGCCATACCGATACTGGCTGCACAACGCCACCTACTGTTTTCCACTAGTCCGTTTTCGGCATAATGGCACTCTGGCGGTGTGGCCTTTACTACATAAAGAGAAACTCGGTGCTTCGTAAACGAGCCACCTTTTCTTATCCACACTAATCCCCATGGCTTCAAGTTTGGAGATGGAAGAAGAAAAGAGAATTGATCGAAATCATATCATAAGCCAAATTCCTGAGACTATAAATTCTTTCCTCGAAACGGCTGGTTCAGGAGCAATACGAATACTGGGAGACATCCCCAATAGCGTTCTCACCACCGACGATAAATTGGGTTGCATAAGCCAGTTCGCGCTTGAACTCGAAAACTCGATTCATACGAGCCGTCCAAGTGCTCAAACTCGTTTCCTTGCTGTGAACATATACCCTCCAGCCAAAACGAAGCACTCTTACTTTGTGGTAGACCTTAACAATGTTGACTATGTCTACGCCACTGCACACAATGACAAGAGACCAATACCTGTTTATGTGTTGCGCTTGTCGAGGAGAAAAATCAGCCTTCTCAGACAGGAGGGGTTAGATGCCACCATTGCGGAAACCCTTGCAACAATGCACAACGGGCACGGGAATGACCCTTTGCCTTTGGTAGACGATCATACCGGAATAGTCCAATACAAATATCCACGCAGCCTGTCGGAAGAAACAGCCAGTGGAAACCGGATTAAGTATTGATCCGTTATGATCTTTTACGTATCAGAGTCCCTACAATTTGGCCAGGGTAAAAGATATAGCAATACAATGTTCTTTCGAATGTTGATTGGTTACCTATTTTACGTACTATGGCACAGCTAGGTCTCGCCAAAACCCGCCCACTGCCCAAACCCACCCGCGAAAACCCTGTTGATTGTAAGGTGATGCTTCAATGTTCATATTATTGAGGGAGTTGATTGTGCGTTCTGTTGCATGCTATGTCTTGTGTTGTCTAAGATACAAGTAGATGAGTCAAGTATATATATATGCACGTGATCCCAGCCTTATTATCATCTCAGCAACCGTGATATTTTTAACACTGCCCGTGGGCGGGTAAGGAAATTGAAAACCCAACCCAAACCCGGGTTTGGCGAGGTCTAGGCACAGCCCTACAGAGCGGCAGAAACGTAAAGAAAAAGTCCATAAATCGGTGAGTGGAAACGAAGCTCTCAAAATGGGCCGTCAAAGCCAGGTGGAATCGGCAATAAGAGGTCTTGTCTTTCCCATCCAACCTCATGACTTCGTGCAGTTCCAAAATTACAGAGTACTTGGACGACACTACCACGGCAGAATCAAGCCATATAAGTCTCCTCGCTACTCATGTAGCTCGTAATCCTTCCATGCTCGACCACTTCTGCAAATAAACGATTTGTCTCGTATGAGTCAAGTGGGATGGTATCAGATTAAAATCCGTAAGATCATGTCTTCCAACGTCAGTATTTCTGAAGAGTTTGAACTGATGAAAACTGATTCAGCGGCAGCAAGCTGGGTCTCTGGGAACAGATTTCTGCGAACGTACAATGTCTTAGTATACATTTGAAACCCCACTGTCCGCCAACTTGGCTATTTGCGCCGCTTGCTAACTATCTAAATCATATTTGATTACTCAGCGTGTTTCATGCGTACTGCTAGTAGTACTATTGCAGGTCATCACAGTACTGGGCGATCTAGCAGATTTAAGCTTCCTGCATATTCTCAAACTAAGATGACTTCCATCGGGGCATTGTAATGTTGTGATCACCTGCCACAATTTTGTTACTAGATATTCTTGGGAAAACTTGCGACCTTGATCCCTTCTGTTTGCGATTCTACAGATTTTGGAAATGGTGAAAGTGTCTTTTGAGATCGGATCCCTCCTGGTTGACTTCCAACGCAAGCTCACTTTCCTACGACCTCGAAGTGCCTAGGGAAACAGAAAGATATCGCAATGCACGTTCTATTTTGAAAAGGTATTGCTTATAATGAGATTCAACGATCCAGATAACCTCGCCAAAACAACGCTTCGGTCATTTTCTTGCAATGATGACGCAACTCTTATAAGCCAGGCCAGAAATGGTTCGCCGCTGTGTCGCATCAGTTGGAATCCATAGCTCGGAGGCGCGGGCTCTAAGCCGCAGAATCCCCAAAAGTAACGACGAGTACATTGACTGGATCCTAATGAGCTTTCTGATCTCCAGGTGGTGATCGTGGTAGTACAAGATTTAGTCGGAAAAGCAAGATGTTTCCTCAACGCGTACTTGAACCTTGAATGAGTCTAGCAAGGACCTACCGCAACTATATTTGGCTATCTTTACGGTTCGATGAGCTTTATACCATGTACGTTATTAGAAATCTGTCATTCAAGAAATCTATATAGCTGGTCTCCTAGTTGTTGTATATGACGACTCTTCATTTTCCGTAGAATAAGGTCGCATCAGGGGCTTAATCACTTTGATCAAACCGGCCCAGCCAAAATCATTGGTCGATATCGATACCATGCACCTCTCTAAGGTGCGTCTTAAGATCGTCTCTGCTGCTGAAAATCTCCTGGCAACCTTTCCATTTACATGGGAACATTTCCAAATTGTCAGGCCTGTAGTCAAGAAACGGTCAAGAAACATTCAATCAAATCCAAAGTTTTGAGGGCGGGGACACAAACATTTCAGATATGCCTAGCTCACAACGACCACAAGTCTGGCTATGGTCCATGGGCTCGGATTTTGGAGAAGGCATTCTTTCTGCCGTAGGAACGTTTTGAACTGGCTGAGCTGGGTGGTAGAAGAGATATGACAGATAAGCGAAAGCAAATAGTTGATTGAGTAGCAGAAGTAAATGGGCAAGAGTTGATGAGCATTTATACACTCGAGAACAGGCTTTAGGTAAGCTGAATTATTGCATTCTGTTACGATTGACCTGTCAGCTGGAACGTACGGATACGTAGGCCAGAAATTTCACTCAATATAACGCTTCAAAACCAACCTTGAGTGCATATACAGGACCCACTTATGTAGGTGATAGATACATCTCATTCTTCCACACCGAAGTGCACAACATCGAAATCCCTGCCATGTTGCGCAATTGGTTACTGTACCCAATTATGTGAAGGAATCGCAACTGGGCCGCCATGATCCCAAATGGGTGACGAGTTAAATTTGGGTACAATAACATGGCGCATACCCACTAGACAGAGTTACTCAGTAGGCCTAGCTCCGTTTCCCTCCGTTGGCACAATCCTGTCTCCATTTATCGTCATTGGGGGAATTCCATAGCTGCTTTAGAAAGGGCGTTCCCTCTTTAAGATCCTAAGGACGTCACAAAACAATGGCAGGGAAAGCAATGCGGTCTGTAGATCTTCTCTCGTTGAATGAATGCTTTTCATCGATATATTGTAGATTTGTTTCTTTCATGGGCATCCTTGATCGATTGACTCGTAGAGTTTAGGGTTCTCTCCTACACGAACGAATATGATTGACCAAATTATGCGTGTAATTTTGGAGTTCCTAGCTGGATGAAACTATTCCTAAAACGCTCAACCTGTGTTCGCGCGACCTCGTTGAATCTACTTTCGGCTTAGCTCTCTGTGAGCGCCAAGCCGCTCGAACCCGCGAATACCTCCGGCCAAGAACCAGTGTGAAACTATAGCAGGAATATACCCTTTTAAACATATCGGGGATCTATGTTACCGCTCTAGGCTTTCTGTTCTGGGTCCCGTCGGTGCGTTCCTATAGCGATCGTCAAACTCGACGTAGTGCAGTAGGATACGAGTTGTATATTTCAGCCCGAAACCACCTCTCCCCCTCTGACCGACCTATCGGAATTGTGAATATAGTGGAGCCAGACAAACTTCATTATAAGGACAACGAGTAGAATACCCCGACCATACAGGGAACAGACCTCGATTACCCAACCATCGTGACGAGGCAGGAAAAGAGAGCCACAATAGCGTAGTTAACCCGTGCTTCCCCGGGCAGATCCTGACCGGATTTATGGATTGGCTAGAAACCAACGCGCGTTCCATGATTGGTACACATCTGGTAAATTGAGCAGGGGCTAGAATGGACAGTACTTTCTGTATTACAGTGCTATCACGTATTGTAGCACTTTACTGTATGGGCGCATCATCTAGAAGGGGGCTCTCCTGGCGAGAGTTCGAGTATGCGAAAGCAAAGTGATGTGTCCAATTGCCACCGCGTACTTCCAAGAGACTTATCCTACGAAATTTGATTGATATTAATGACAGACCCTTTCGAACCACATGCAGCAGAGTCCGTGGTAGAGTTGACATCATGCGCAACTAGTCTAACAATGGCCGGTAAGACTCGATTGGATACAGATTAAAATAGCTACCGTCGTCATTGGTCTAGATCATGAAATCGAAGTCCATCCAGACGGCATTCCAAAATTATGGCAGTATACCTGATAAGCCCGGTGGCGGTGTCATGTGGTATGTCCCCTAGAGAACGTGTGGTAACTCGGGGGCAACTTTGGGACCACTTGTGTAGAAGATAAACCATCCGCCCCAAGCCCACATAACCAATCAGAATAGATCTGACCCACTGAGCAATGATTTCCCAGTGGGTCTCCAGGCCGAACGTAAGTAACATCGCAACCAGGGCCGACCTCGTCATACCTGAGAAAGGGCTATGCAGCTCACTATTTAGTGGACCCATCGACTTTTCAGTACAATACATCGTGCATACCCCTAGCTTATCATACCGAGCGAAGGATTCGACTCGGATCCACTGGGCAGACACCTAGTGAATCTCGTACTAGCCATTACGTATCTTCGTGGTCCCCGTTCTTTCCGTAAACTTTTGATATCCAGAGCCATAGCCCCCGGTGGAAGAGGGTTACATCGATAGCAATGTGAGGATTTGCAATAGGAGGGAGCACCGCTGAATATCGGAGGCATGCGTGCACATAGCACACTGAGCATCGCATATACCGAGAAGTGGCAATATTATGTATACATACAACTTTCACCACGGGAAATAATATTGATGAGTATCATGTTGGAAGATTATAGAGAACCTATTGATAGAATTCATGGGTCGCAAATGCCATGGAGATCTGATCAACTATGTATAAACATCGCAGGCTCACCCTTGAAAGTTCGAAACTCTATCCAAGCCAGGACATGTTTGAATGACTTCCGAAATTCTTCCAAAGATGACCAGTTGTCCCCTGCGATTTGAGTATTGTAAAGCCTCAAGGTCACACGTTGTATTCGGTCGAAGGGATCGGCAACAAACTGAATCAATTCACGAGATGGAATTCCGTTACTCGAGTTGAATTCCCGAGCAAAGAGCGATAGTAGAAGAATATCCTTCCGTTTGAAATTGTCGAGCATGGCACGGGCTATTTGTCTGACGCTTTCTTCTTTCGACAATTTCAAGAGTATGCTTTTTTTGTAGCGACTTTTCCGTAGATTTTGGCAGCAATAGACTAGCGAACGGGCTTCTCGCCTTCTGATAAAATTTTGCTCTAATGCTTGGCCAACCTTGGAGATGCCCATGAACCAAAGCTGGTAGGCTATCAATACCGAGGCAGCGGACCCCTCATGCTCTTGTTGAATTTCATAACTGCTCATGTTTAGCAACTTCTCCTTGAGAAATAAAGTGCGCGATCTGACCTAGAAGTCATGGTAATTATTGCGGAATTGTTGCCCTTGGATATGCGAACCGTAGTCGATGGGTTGTGACAGACTTATTAGAAGCCGGTGGCTGCTAGCTTATAACATTAATCGGGGAAAGCTGTGTCTCGGATCTTAAATAGGCGTAAACAAATGCTATGTACGTCACTAGTGTGTCCGACCAACTATGCGAGCAAAGCACTGCAGGGACTTGGTAATGGCGTTACGGTGATAGATTTAAGAACTAGACTTCTTTTAGCGAGAATGTGCGTTCTTATTGGCTTCAATGCAGAGCCCCACCTGATTTTGTGACATGGGGTTTCGAAATATTGTAACGCAAAAAAGGGGCGCCGATCCGGGAACTAGCCGCCGTAAGGGCCCCGAAATCGACCAGTAATTTACATTCGAAATATACATTACAGATACGTTACAAGCGCATCGCAAGCACTCATACAAGTGAGTTACTCATGGTACCTCTTATCTGGACTGACCGGGGCAGTGTAGCCGAAGTATTGTATCATATCGATTGAGTACTTTGGAGCTGTAGGTTTTCAGGGCCAGCCAATGCGAGCTAGGATCCTTCGTACGGATTCACGTTTTCACCAGCGCATAAGACCAACATCTTCGCTCATCACCAGTGGTTTCAACGATATGCACTTAAATACTCATCAGTCAACTCCATTACGATGTCGAATGTTCCGAGTGACCGAAAACATTGCAGTAAGTCTGTAGAACGGGCCAAATGCCTTGTGATTGTATTTCTGCGAAGATGCTGACTACTTGCCCACCAAGAGCTCGCTCATTCAACCTCCTTACTCAGCGCAGCTTCTACAAAGGTCGGTTGTACATTCAGTGGCACACCATCTGTTGATTATAGTCGGGACAAGAGTTTCCAGCTTTCAGAATGCGTTTGGAGGCCGCGTGATGTCGACACATTCTTTCGAAATCGTGACACACGTTCAATCATTCTCCTTGAGAAATTCGGTTTTTTCGGAAGAAAAGATTTACTTGGGGAGACATACACCCCTCTAAGCCATAGATGGGGTTTTGATCCCGAAGACTTGGATTCGGAGACGTGCGATCGTGCTGCTGGAAAACTATACCGGGAGAGCCTGAACAAAGTCAAGCGAATAGGTTTGGATCTATCATACAGCAGGCACTTGGTCTCTGCTCCTGAACTGATAAGCGCGATTTGGGAATACAAATGGCTTCAACAGAAGTTTATGTAGCTATATCATGGGGAAAATGGAAAAAGCTGGGCTCTTGCTCGACGTGGAAGAGGTATGCTCCCAAGTATGGGTCGCAGAGCTAATGGTTACTAACTCAAACTGGCAGGTACTGAAATTAATCGGTGCAGATCCCTTTATTATATTCGTTTTTAAATATGCACACAAATGTGTCCAAGAATGTGAATTTGGGGAGCTAGATCTGGAACCGACACTCTCATTTTATAAGCGGGCCCTTGAAAATTCATCTCAACAAACCGACATCAGCGATACTAATACTACAGCAACTTGAGGTTGTTAAACTCCGCTTCGATCGTTATGTCAATGGAGATTGGAGAACGCCTCTCAACACATACACTGGACATATCGAGGGTTTTCAGAAACTGGGGCCGTATGGTTTCGCTGAATCTCTCACGCAGACGGAACATGTCTTGTACATGAAGCTCTCTATCAACTCATTCAAAAATTGAGAACGAACAGCAGAAGACACACAAACTTTAAAGGACTTGCATATTCATTCAAATGATATTGCGTTCCTAGTCTCGGACTCTTTAAAATGCCACATTCTGAATGAGGATCAGTGGCTTCGGTGTGCAATGGTTAGTACAGCAGCCCCTCTTCCAACTACTCCTACTAACCTTATTTTGAAAGAAACTCTTTTATCTTCGCAACTTTTTTGGTTTTTACGCTGTGAAGACAGGGCTCACGGCAAACGGCAACTCCAAGTCGACAATCAAACAGTTCGATAGTCTTCTGAATGACACGCAAGCGCTTAACAGGGCGGACCCTTGCCTACTCCCCATTTTTCATGCCACAATGAATGCAGAGCGTCGTGGATGCTCGGATCTCGGTGACGAGGCCATAAATCTGAGGGCGTCGTATTCACCGGAATACATCACCTTTTCGGAAGAATATGGAAGAACTGAAGACAACATTGTCCAGCAAAGTGTCCAGTGCAACAGACTCCCTTTGAGGATTTCGGATTCGTCGGTCATTGAGGTTTCATCTTTTTGGTACGATGAAGATATAAATCGCGGCTTTTCGACAGAAGGCAAGATGGTATACTACTCAGAACAGTCAGGAAATGTCGATGATGGCCAGTGGTTGCCGCGGTTTCGAATTTCAAGTCTGAAATCCATGTTTCGGTTTCCATGTATTTTCTGCTGAAATTTGGTGCCTAGGACTTTCTTAAAGTAAAAGATCGCATTAAGATATCTTATATAATTGCTCAGAGTGAACTTGATCTTGTTTCCAGATCGTTAAAAGAATTCTCGCAATACTTGCTATGAAGGATGTCCTTCGAAAAACAATCAACTACAGTCGTTCGCCATCGAAGCTGGGCCAAGGGCGAGTGCTGAATCATATGGTGTCCTGGCATAATCCACCGGACGACGACAGAACTGATCCATTGACGCGGCCAAGGGATGTCTCGCATTTGAAAGTCCAAAGCAAAATCTGATTCTGTTCTCAACTTGGCCTTTCTTGAAGAAGCTTATAAGCCCTTCAATTATTACAGAAGATGGGGGATTGTCATACTGTACTTCAACAGCTCCAGCATCACTAGGTCAAACTCCTTTAGGGTAGGAACTACTTTTTTGCATATATCCTCACTTTTCCCAATGAACTGGGCTCGGACTTTAAGTATTCGTTCATTTTACGAGAGAAATTGTCTGATCTCCATCTTTGGCATGCTTTCCCCTTAGATTAGCGGTTTAGAACTTCCAAATCCGACGTGACAATCGAAGAGGCATGGACTAAATGCTTCTCATGGGACATTCTTGCATTCTGGCACGGAACGCGTATACCCACAATTTATCTTCTGTGGTGTATTTAGATTCCGCTCGTTTTGCGAAATAAATCGATACCGCGGACAGCTGGGAGTAGATTCCCGAGATGGGGATCTAGACGGTCATTTCGAACCCACCATAGTTGTATCCTGATATTGAGTACATACATTTGGTGGGCTCCCTGACCTGTAATATCGTAAGGAGTTCACCTATGCGCTATCCTCATCTGCCAGGATTGCCGATCCACAGTCCTGCTGATCACGAATGTTTCGGTATGCGAAACCTCAAAAGACCCAAAAATAATATTCCGTAATCTCGCATAGCGAGAATGGAGCAACCTTTGAGAAACATTGGACATGTCTTACCAGAATTAGAAGGAGATAAAACTCTGTGAAGGAGATTCTCGTGCTAAGAATGGCTAAAATTTCGGTCGTCACCGGGGCATGAATTTTGGTTGCTACCTTATTATACGCAAGGAAGGAAGAAATAGACGAAGTTGTTTGCATTGAAGACTTGTTACACTGGCTGGGGGCTGATGTGGACTAGATGTTGCGAGGTCTCGTTGTAAGTATCAAACTAATAAGTTTAATTCACTTTATAACTTGCCCCAAAGGAGACCAGCATAATGATAGAAATTTTTAACCCTTCATTTTCACAATTCCGAATAGAATGGTATGTAAAACGGTTGCACGAAAAGACTAATCCAAATCAAAATGCCACCGTTTACTTCTAATAATACCAGATTCACTATTGTACACAAAGCCTAATCACTGAGAAACTCCTGACTAGGTTCCTGCCGATGACAATTCTTCGCTGCCGAAGCAACCACACCACTTGTTATAATCGACGGATATTCTAGTGGTGTATATACCGATGGAAGGTATGAGGTGCTGCCAAGATCACCGAGTTGTGTCGGGGGCCAGACTTCATAAGTAATGCCAGTATTATAGATGGGATGGGGAGAAATAGATGTGAGCATAACCCCCGAATGATCCCAATTGTGAGGCACATATGGGTGGTAACCTTGCGTAATAAAGCCGGGATTATGCCAGTAATCTGTGATATGCTTGAATAATTCCCTGATTTGGTTTTGAGCCACTTGACACTGGTCCTCCAGAAGAACACCCCCTCCTATTTCTGTAAGCCCTTGGAGAGCAGTGTCTCTTCCCGAGTATACAAAGGTATTTGCGGCGTGGACGAAACTCTTCACGTCGGATTCATACCGAATGCCAAATGTTTCTGAAGTCTTGGTCAAGAGCTCTTGGTGGGCGGAAACGAGGGACTCAATTGTATTGCGAGTCAACTTGAAGAATACCAGCTCATTTTCTGTGAGCATGTCGACATACACAACTGAGGCTTCAATTGGAATTGGGCATTTTGTCAGTCGAATTCCTGGTTGTGGTATAACCGATTCGGGTACAAAAATGCATAGGGTCCAAGTCTCAGCCTTCGACAAGAGGTCTTTCAGGTAACCTATGCGGTCTGTTTGGGTATTCAAAGAGCGAGCCTTTTGATGATTCAAGCGATCCAGGGTTGAATTGAGCCAGAGCCTTTCTTTGTTTGGATCAACCAGGATAGTTGGCGGCTGTCGTTCGACAGATGGAGCGGCAGTAGAAGGTAGTATTCGGGTGAACATCACGTAGAGTCAATCTATCGAGTAGAAACCAGCGGAAGACCCCATTTTAAGAAAGGCTATGTTAGATTGCACCAAGTGGATAATCTTTAGTGCGGAGCCACTATCTCCTCGATCTAATGACACAGTCGGCCATTGCCTGTTCTCTTTTAACAATATCCATGGTGAGCAACCAATGAAACGATAGGCGAAACGGCCCCCATGAAGCCTATGCACACTTAACCGACCTTGTGTGGCTAGCGGCAACTGTATGTGGAACCTGGCAAATGGACTGGTCGTGGCTGGCTCGGATCCGAGACTGGAGGTCTTGAAAACAGGGGGCTCGGCCCAAGCATTTACATACTATCAGCGGGCTGGTAATCGTGTAGCTAATTATTCATCCTCATCAGTAATGTACAAGTATACGTATCTATGCATCCCCTTGGGGGAAAGACTGTTCGTTAACAAACAGTGTGGTTTGGCTGACCATCCAACATTATGTCACGCAGTGTTTGAAGATGCCTTTATCTGAGTATTCCCTCTAATACAAACGCCACCTTCGTCGCAGACCCCAGCCAGAGTTGCATTTCAGCGTTTGAAGGCTGTATGTACTAACTTAATACCGCATTTATTGTTGGCGTATCCGTGCTGGAGAATGCTCACCAAGGTCAGAAGAGGGTCCGGCGATATCAGCCTTGCTTCTGAGCAGGTAAATTTTCATTATGGTTTTAGCTACCCGGATGAAATTTATTTCTCTGTATTATATCTTTACGTTGCAGCACTGGCTGTTTGTATTCAAGGCATCCATTCGTACATTCGAGCTTTGACGCCTGGCTAACGCGCAGGTCTAAACAAAACCACATAATGTCCACCGAGAGGCAGTACAGTCCAGATGCCGGGTACCAGTATTGTAGGCGCCAATACTAATCGTAGAAATGTAGGTTTCCAAGGGGCACATATTTGTACAAAAGACGAGGCACGTCTAGGGCTGCGGAAGTTGTATTGCAATATCTCCAGAGGACCTGGGTAGCCTTTCCGCCTAGGAGCTGAATTATACCGTCTTCTCATGGTGAGGGCTTGCCGTGGTCTCACGAGCTCACAGGCTCAGTAAATAACCATACGTTCAAATTCCACGATAACCGTTATGCGCCCTCAAAAAACAGCTGACACATCCTATTTATCAATTCATGGAAAGGAGTCTGTTACTATATGTCTATCCTCTTGCTCGTAGTGGTGTTGAAGTGAGATTGATTCGTAGGCCTGTCGGTCTGTAGGCTCGTAGGCAGGTGGCTCGTAAGGAGGTGGACGCGAGCTTTCGGACGATGATGGCAGTTCGTAGAGCGCAAGGAGAGTACTTGGCGGTATAAGCTTTCCATTCAATAGTTGAAGATGCCTGGCAGCACCTGTTTGTGTCACAATGCTCCCATGTTCCGATTATGCGCGTAATAACACATACCTCAACATCGATAACCCATATTCTGTATGACCATATGGTAAGAAGACTTCAATGTGCCTCTATTATTTCACTGCAATCCTCCTTTATTTCCACCGTTAGGCTATTACTGGCTAACGTGGAAAGTGAATGATGAAGCGTGTCATGGAAAGCCATCTTCAGTTGACAAGGTTGCGAAGCTCGGCGTCAATAAATGGATATTAGAGATACTAGAGATACAAAATACAATCAGTAACTGGACCTGGCCATGTCATAGGTGAGCTAAGGATATACCCCTCAGATATTCATCGCCGCTTCAAGCGCACAGGATGTTTCATGGGGTCGCAGAGCGAGTTCAACATCTGCCGGCTTTTTCACTCGCACCAAGGCAGACCATTTCCGACGTCCCGATACCATGTTATAATTTCCAAGGAGCTTTTGTCTGCGGTCTGCGAGTGTGGGCTGGCACGAAGGTCGTTCGATGCAATGGGATGCTTGTGGAAGAAATGTTGGTTGGGAAGGGAGAGAAACGGCGTCTAGTCTAGCACAACCTCTTTCTTTCTACAACACACAACCCGGGGTTATCGGTGCAATGAATCTTCGACTAATACCTTCACTAGCACAAATGGATCCAGGGTTCCATCATCATATATAAATATCGCGGACACAACAGAATTGCAGGGATTTTCAGACTTATTTTCGCGTTCGCGGCCTGTTGGCGTCGGCTACCGTTCGTGGTAACGTCTACTACCCATGATGTGTGGAGTGAACTGACATTTGAGCACTATCATAATCTCAGTTTCAGTTTCCAGTTATTGATCACTTTCTCCTTACTCGCGGTCCCAATAACCCGTACGAAATGGTGGACACATTACATCGTCAGACTCTACTGCTTGCTCTTACATTCGGGGCCCCTTAATCCGCGTGAGGAAAGTGACTTGGTTTTATCATCGTTCTTCCACTTCCCAGCAAACTGGATTTAGTCTGTTTATTTTCCATTTGGCTGACGTTCCTCTTATCCTCAGGAAGGCTATTATAATTCCACATTTGAAACTTCCCCAAACGTCGCTGCGGATTCGGCCCATTCAACAAATCAACAACGAATTTACTCATGATCATAAGAACATAGTACTTATGCCATCTTGCTTAGGGGTGAAATAAGGTCAATTGTTCTGAGTCGTACGCTATCGTCCTATTTCCTCCCTGCTTCCCGAATCATCCGCTCCTATTTATTTCCAACTTCATGGGCAACAACCCACTTCGACCCCCTGGTGACTCGACTAGTCCGATCCTAGCTTCCGTATCACAACTTTTCATGGCCCTCAAAAGGAAGGGGGTAAGCGCTTTGAGGTTCTGAGTGAATGATATCCAATGGCAAGAGAGCCTATTGCTGGACTCCAGTGGGAGCAAAAACCAAAGGAAGCATCGGCGTCCAGTCTTCTGGCATACTCTCCATAAAAATGCCAACAGTCATTATGAAATTCACCAACTCGCTTTCGGTAATCCTTCTGAAATTTCTGAAGTCGTATGACTTGGCGGTCAATAAATTCTTTAACGGCTCATTCCCGGGGCCAACCCAGGTTTGAGCGTATTGGTAGCAATCCAAAATAGTACCTATCCCATTGAATGGTTTATATTCGTGGTTTGACCCAAGAGAGCTCTTAAGGATTGGATCTTCGGACAACAGGCGATAGTAACCAGGCGATCCAAATGTCTTGTATACTTCGTCTTCGTGGATTTGGTGAATTATTATGTCCGTATGCCCATTTTATAAGAGGGACAGAGAAGATATGGACGTGCTTAAGTCCATTGTCTTTGAGATATTCGCCCGCGTTAGGCCAACACGGATGCTGCAAACGAATAATCTGGAAGCGCTCATGAGTTATGATGAAGAATAGAAAGAGATTCGACGAGAATGCAGACGCGTTCTTCACCTTCAGAGAATCCACGTATTGGTCAACGTACTTTCATTTATTTTTTCTCCTTCAGCTTTAACCACGGGTAATGTTTGCCCCAGTAGAAAACCAAAGGTCGGACAATGTGTGTTGGGAGAAAGGACGTATCATAGAAAGAGAAAGAGATGAGATATAGGAGGAATAACAGTTCGTGCCACAAACAAGTTTGCTACAGCAAGCAGCTTTTATTAAATGATCATTCTGTATTTAACCAAGAAAGGGAAATATGGTTGGGAATGAAGTCAGTGGGGCATGTACACGAATAGAGATAGCCTGTGCCCGGATAAGTTCTGGGCTGGCTCTAAGGCTTAAGGAATAGGGCGTAAAAATTAGATGGTACGGATTAAAATTCCTTGTGATTTTCATACATGGAACGCATCCAAAAGATAGAGCAACACCTCTTTGCTTGCCTGTATGGAACAGGACAACAGAGAGGGAAACAGATGAGAAATCGATGCAGAATCATGCTCTCTGTAAGAAATGGCAATGAAGACAGGAAGAAGAAAATCTAACTCCGGCCGTGGGCTCATGTGGCCTAGATAGTACCGTGAATCTTCTGTTGAACCAAATAGCTTGCCGTATCATCTCATTGATTTCGTTTGCCTTCCACTTGCTAGATACCATGAATGAAGGCTGTTAGCGAGTAAATTGTTGCGAAGTCGGCGAAGCATCTTTCTATGAAAGGTAGAGCAATTACTTAACAAGTTTGACGATGCCAGTCATCATCGCTTCGTTGAAAACGTAGCTCTCAAGTCGAAAAGGCTCTGGAAATTGCAGAATCTCAGGTGGTGAATACGCAATGGCTAGTACAAATGTTTCCGTTCACCAGAGGTGGATTGTGTGATGCCACCAATGATATTCTCAAGTAGGAAAAATGATGGGGCTTCACAATCTGGTTCTTGCGTATGTAAGTTACCTCTGATTACAGTGAAATTCAATACGCACGAATACAATGGATTAAATACAGTCTTGCGTGGGGGCCAGACAACAGTTAGATTTCCCTGGACAGGTTTTGGCGAAGCTAGCCCTAGTCCGTCATTGAATAAGTACCTCGTTCTGTGGAGATTTTCTCTCAAGCATGATCATCACCAGACCTGCAAGAAAATTTGCGGTAAGATCTCTATCGATTTTTCGTGTGCAAAAATGCTGGATTCCTTTGGTTCTAATCTGGTTTTGACCAGAAGCATTGTTCGAGATTGATTTTTTTGTTCCAGCAAGGCTTGTCGTATACTGAGGCAAGCACTTGTCTTTAGGAGAAAATACCAGGTAAGCGAGCAGTACGATTCGATTAATGAAAGCTAAATACTCGACTTCGCGAATCTGCCAGAAATAAAAAGAATGCCTGGAATCCTCAATAACCGTCAACTTCCGCGAGAGTCGGAATCTCGCCCCTTGGAACACCCTAATTCGGCCACAAAGCCCGTGACGGTAAGAGTCAATTCTACCAATGAAGCACAAAGCTCTCACAGTCTTCCGGATATTGAAGGCTATTATGTGACTCTGATCGAGCGAAAAGATGTCTCACAGGTAAATGAAGCTGACACTACTTGTTAGATTGATGCGTACGTTCAAAAACTCCAAGATATCCTGAACAAAATGTCAATACGCGACGAAGAATCTCGGTGGGCAGTCCGACCCACTGAAGCCAGACAATTGTAGGGAGTCTGCACGCATTTGCAGTGATGGGAGTGTCCACTAAATAGTTGTCTGAGACGTTTTTCGTTCAAGAGATACTTCCGAGTGCGAGTGATGTGGAGGCCGAGGAAAGTCCAAGTTCCATGGTGAAATTGGCTGAGGCAAGTGGCCAAGGAATGGAAGGGTAATGTTCTTCCGACATCACTCCCCTCTTGCCTACAATTATTTACCCAATCGCGTCTTATTGCAGCGCTCCATTTGCGCTGGTTTCGCACATTGTAATTTCAAATTCGAATCAATCCTTCCTCATTTTATAATTGCTGCATATCTCAAAAGCAGTCCGAACAGGTGGCTCTCCTAGGGTCAGTAGCTAAGGGGTGAAACTAGCTCGGTCTTCGATAAAGTAAATTTGATTCCATTTTCCTGCGTTACAATGATATTTAGGTAGGCTAGCATTTGAGCAACTTGAGCTGATAATCAAACCTTTCCCTGCCATCTACGGCGGACAAGGGCAAATTATACAGGTACTACGACTTCGCTGATTCTGACAGCTTAAGGCGAACCCAATAGTCCTCGAATCGCCAGTGTTAGGTGACTCACGATACTTTATTACCAAGCCGAAATGCAAGTGTTCCTATTAGTGCTAGACTCCTGATTCTCGTCCGGTATTTCTGGTACTCAACTTTATTCAATCCTTGCTCATTCAAGTTTGCCAATTTTCGGAGGCCGTCGCCTCGGAGCTACGCATCTTATAAAAAAGGATATTCGGAGATACACTCTTTATTTCATTAACAAAACCACGAACAACACCTAGTCCTCCGCCAACATATCTTGCGCTATATACCCGTGAGGATATCACATATATTCACGCAAATTTGGCGCGTGCTTGGCCGTTAGTATCCACCTAAGTAGATACGTACTGAAACTATGACCTTAGTTGCTTCGTTTTTGAGTCCTTCTAGGGAGAATTTCACACTAATTCAGGCGCTTCAATATGCCATCGAGAATATCTTTCTCCTTAGTCGTAGCTCTGCAAGGCTCCTGCTCTAGATACTCTATCATGAGCCGAAGTGCATCCCGCGCCTCATCAATGGTCGGAAAGTCAAAGTCATTGGGCTTCTGAAACAGATTCTCTGGTAAGTGTTGTGTGCCTGAACAGTTGAATTTTTTCTTGCTCGTGCTGAAATTTTCATTGCCCTCTATCCTAGCGTAGGCTTCAGTGTTGTCTTCCAAGTCCGCATCGATGGCCGAAGCTTGCTGTTTGGCCATCGCACCCTGAGAGACATCAGCCGATGTAAAGCTCTATATCATACTTGATTGTCCTACCTTGGACGCCCGAAGCTCGTTGGGTTTTACTGGAGATTGTTTCCCTTTCCCCTTGGTGCGATCATTGAATGTTCGTTTCTTACGCAGGATCTTCGAGACAGTGCTTAGACTTCTCGTCAGGGCAAATAACGGTAGATGTGACCACGAAATGCCGCTTAACTTACCTTCTTTCCACTCCGAATAATTCTATGAAAAACTTTGGTCAGTATACCATTGTGCCATGGATTCCATGAGCCGAACTGTTTTGCTTGTATTACCTCCAATATCAGCCTGTTTGAATGATTTGTTGTTTTCATGGAATAGAACGATCTGTTGTCTTACTTCATCGGTGATCATTCTGCGTGTCTTTGAGCCTCGGCGCAATGTTTTGTCAATTGGAGGGCACCTGTATGAATGCAGAACGGAGCCTTCTTCTTTAAGGCTCGGAGGCGACTGCCCGGGGAGGAGCGATTGTTTAATTGGCGCGCTGCACCGTAAATGCGATTCCAATAATGATTGCGGTGGAACGTAGGGAATGTATATATCCTGTTCTACCAGCGGAGGGTGATTCAACGCAAATGGCCCATGTTCCAACATTATTCGCGACGGGTCGAATGCACTACTTTCGGCAGACGTAGCAATTCTGCCGACTGGCTGCAGACTTTCTTGTCCATAGTCGGCTCTGAACATAATTAAGATAGTGAGAAATTTTCCTTTCTGACTCGACGTAGTGATACTGATTTGGTGTCCAGAGCGGGTATTGAACAAAGAATGAAGACGAAAGGCACAGAGAAGAGAAGGGAAGGGCAGGGACGTAGCAATGTTAGTCGATGTGACCCCCTCCCACGGACGAAGAAGACTTCTGTCTGATTGGCGAGACTTTGTCCGTGCCATAAGGCTAACCGAATATACCAGAGCTCCGGTTAGCGAGATGTTGATCAATTACGCAGGCCTCGCTGCAATAACTCGGCAGTATCGCTTTCGGCCCGATTACGATGCATGCTCCCTGATTCTTGATTCGGTTCTCCAAACCAGCTGTCCTGAGTAGCGAAACTCTCTCTACGTCTACTTAAAAGCATTAAAAATGGCAGTCGGAGCAAATGGTAGCCGGATCAGAAGGCAGCGCGCGAAGCTTAGGGAGGATCGGACGGGGGGGGGG
>JASVWD010977537.1:33007-66431 GCA_031763745.1 Pionus menstruus
AAACCCCCCCCCCCCCCCCCCCCCCCAAAAATTCAATTTTCTCCCTTACTGGTATTACGATACTGGTAGTACGACACTAGTTAATTTGACCCAGTGGAACGTACATCCACTATACCCGCTGTAGAAAGATGCAAAAACGAAGTAGATTACTTCGTACGCACGCTATCCGTGGAAGCCGAGGAGTCCGTGGTCTGCGTCTTCCAATCACGCTGAGCCGTGGTCATAGTGACCCAGTTCTCCTTCTTTCTGACCTACTAGGCTCCTATGGAATTGGCCTACTACATTGCGGCCAAATTAAGAAATATACCCGAGCGTTTAGCGTGCTATATTGGATAGGTGTGCTTCATCCATCCTCTTGAATCATCCTTCTATGGATTTATACGCGCACATATCTTGTCCTCATTTACGTCTCGCTACCACCTGACTGGACTAAGTTTGCTTGATTGTCCTCGAGCTAGTACGTAAAAGAGAGTCGATAAACAGGGAAGAGAAAAATGCCGAGATTTTTCTGGAGAAGAGTCTTCATATCTGGATACTGGAATAGAGGATGCGCACCAAGGTCAAGACTAATTCGGTTGATCAAATGCTATGTCCATATGAAGAGATTAAGTCAGTGAAAAGATTTCTGCAAGATATGATTCGATTTTTTCCCGCTTTATGTATGTAGACGCCTCAAGGGTAAAAGTTCAAAGTGTAAGCCAGCAGACTGTCATCCATTGCTAGCGTCTTCCTAGGTTGCAGAGAAGGAAGGCAATCAAATTCTACTGCTATTCCATCTTAGCCCAGGCCAAACCCTACATGTCCCAGCTTTTGTTGCAACTTTGATATGGAATCCTCGGCTCCTGCGTTTCCATCCTGCCGGTGAACGACTTCGAAGAGGGAGGTATCGGTCCAGGCTGTTTCTCGGTGTACGCTCAACGGACTGGTAGCTGCATTGAAGTTTAGTGACCTTCTGCTGGATCCTTTGCTTCTTGTGTCGGGGCTTTACCTACCTTCACAAGTTGTCTTAAGGCCAAGAGGTAACGATCCGGCTTGGACTGTTCGTTCTTGTGGCCCATTGCCCGCAACTAGAAGAACACATGCAGCTAGCTTTTGTCCTACCTAACAAGCCAGTATGTAGAGTTGGTTAGTTTTTGATCCTTTTCAGGTGAGAGTTGGCCTGTTATGGGTGGGGAAAGAGGGAAAACACTTGCGGGAAAGGAGAAAGGTAAATCTGCCTGGCACAAGCTTGTCTTCTTTCACCACCCACCTCTTTCACCACTCACCTGAAACCCTTCCGCCGTATTTCTTACGATAAATTCCATCTTTTTACTTCTCCTTTCCAAAAGCTAGTTTACAAGGAACAGACGCTCATAATCGATCGGTCTATTCATACCCTAGCGACCCAGCCCTCGTGATCAACTCATGCCCTCCCGGGGCTTTTCGATCGCAGCTCTACTCCATCTCAAAACTTTTCGTCGCACCGCATCTTCTGCTTGAGTATGCATTCGTCGGGTGCTTATGACAGTTAATGACTCCGCTAATGGATCTATTACATAGTTCTGTGACGCGGACTCATAAATTTTGGACAACTCGGCAGTACATGAAAGTCGAGTTCTCCTTGACTCGCTTCGAACCCTACCATCTCATCGAAATTGTTTGGCCGTCAAAGCCCATTCTGACTCACACCTGAATTTTACATCGCGTCTATGGAGATCTAGCTTTGGGCCGGGCTGGATATGCCTTTCATGGGATTTCGGAGCTTCCGTTCGTTTTCGCAGGTGCATTCGAAGCGCCGACTGATCCGGTGCCATCTCGACATCGTTATGAATTTAGCACCTGGTAGTTTTTCAATGCCCTTTTCTCCGTTTGAATTGTTCTATAACACAACTGACCTCGTCCTTATAATGTACAAAGGTAGCAGAAACGAAATTCGTCGCCCCTAGCCCCACGACAAACTGTCTTCTCATGCGCTTGTGCCGTCACTCTCGCCCTTCCTCGCGGATTCCCTTACCCAGAAGCGCCATGGGTCATAGGATCGAGCAGATTCTTGCCCGTAATAGACGGCTTTCCTGGCTGGACGCTTTTCATGGTCAACGCCCATCGATCCCAGGCAAGAGCAGCACAGACACCATTGAGCCAACAATCTGATCTCAATTTGAAAGCCACTTTACCGCATCGACGCATCGTGATGACAGATGATCAACTAAATCAAGGCATCATCTGGTTACATATCATTGAATACGTACAAATACTGCATGGAAACAATTATTGTATCAGGAGTGTGGGTGATACGCTTCAAATGCTTCATGGAACGCGAATGGTCTTTTTAACCCGGCAAAAGATGCAACAGCGTGAATGATTAGCTCTCGCCAGGCAGACCATACCTTCTTCGGTAAGAGGGTTGAGAACTTGTCGCCCAGGGCCTCTTTTGGGAGGGTTAGGCGGGTTCTATATCTTATGAGCATACTTGGATTATCTTTGGCTACCGAAAAGTGCAAATGATCGAAATATGCATTCTCTCATTGATGTTAAGCAAATCATGACATTATTCCCCAGAATTCAAGTTTCCTCACTGCAATACACCACTTGAGAATCCGGTAATCTTCCTGGTTGATCTCAGTGGGCGGCAGTGAATGGGAGAGGCACCTAAGAAAGTGATGCTGGCCCCGTCCAAAGTTTTGCAAGAATATATTCAGAATTACCTCACGGACATCTACCTGAGATTAGTATGGGTAGCCAATGGAGTACATTCATAACCTACCAGAGGCTTTGTAGCTTATGAGATCGGTCCTGAAAATGGAAGGAATCCAGTGGGTACAAACCACAGGCAATGTTCGATGATCTAGTGAGCGAAATGCGTCTCGATATAGTGTCTCTAGGTTCTGGGCAAGGAATTGAGGTCTCTGATAGACCAACTTCGAGAGGATCTCAACCATAAGTCTTTTAATGCGACATATGCTGGGATCTACTTATCCGGAACCTGTTAGCACTGATTCAAAAGGCTGATGATGTTGCATACATTGATAATTGACTCGCATAGATTCATCGGCAGTATTTATCGGCATTTTGGCTTCTCCGAGGTTGTTACAGTCGATGTTATTTGAAATGGATCGATGGATTGGCTCTCCTAGTAACAACGAGTGGGAGGGAAAGAAGTTGAGTTGTGGCTGGCCCCGCTGCATTTTTGCTTGTGGACGGATTTCGGCGTGGAGAGGGGCGGCATCAGAGTAGCGTGACGATGAGCCGCCATTCGGAGAGGATCGTTCATATCGGATGGGGTTAATCTCAAGAACTAGATAATCAGGTTAACCTCATTTGTCTTCTTCCAAATAATAAGTAATAAACTTTGTACCTTTGTTGGATTGGAAACCCCAAGGGAGCACTAAACAGCTCTGATTACAATCTGTCATAAAGGACGAATTCGTAGGAGTCTTTGGAATGCCGCAATATTGATCATCAGCTCTGGGTGACGTGAGAATGACAGATACATATATTTCAGGGCTTTGGATAGCTCATCGAAACAGGCATGAGAGATAAGACCATTTATACATGAACCGTTACGTGCCGAAGGCATGTTTGGGAAGTCAGCAGATCGGCAGATCAGTTGCCTGGGAAAATGTCCAAGCGCATATGTGTCTCTTGGCAAATAATACAGGAATGAGAACTCGTGAAAATATGATGGCAATATGCGTTCCCGTTGGTTGTGGGAAGACCTAGATGCTGGGGGTAAGAAACCGTACATAGCTGCGTTTCTTTTTTTTCTTAAAAAAAACAACTAGTAATATGAAATATTACGCGTAATGCTGTAATATATACGACGGTTTCGCGGAAAAGTGAAGTTCTTTACTGTGTGTATCAAGTGGACATGTATTGGTAAATGAGTTCTTGCCCTCCCAGTTGAGCGGCGTTCATAATTTGTGGGTGTGGGTGTGTAAGCACAGGATGTTCCGTAAGTCATAAACATGTATGATACGGCTGTACAATACACCGGTCCCCGCTCCATTGGACCCGCTGGAAAATCGGTTGCTAGTGGAGTCTGGCTGCTGAGTGGATAAATCTGTTCCCACCGTATCTAGGGCAAATGTGGTGAATGTGGGCCGAGCGCCGTGTACCAGCCTGACCGAAACTGTGTCCTTCCTCCTCTTTCGCTATGTGAGGAGCTTTTCATTTTTGAAATAGACGACTTGAATACAACGCTTGGTGATTTAAATAAGATGACATACTTCATATCCAGGATATCCGCCGATTTCGAACCGTTATCGGGCGTTCATATTCGCCATGAACCCCGGATCTGACTGAAGTCTCTACCACAGAAGCCACGGCCAGTTGTGGCCCATAGCAGTGCTGGAAATTTTTGAACAATGATAGAAGCGAGAAGACCAACGCCCAAGTGACCCAGGCGGAAAAAAGGATGTCTGGATTCCTGGTCAGTGGCAGGCGTCAAACATGGCTCAAAGGTCAGTACCGGCCCTCACCTCAGTCACAAACTTCCAGTGGCAGCTAATGAGATGGCAGCCATGGACCACAATGTGAGTCGTGTGAAGCAAGATGGACGCAAAGAATCACGCGCATCGTTCATATTGCTCTGTGGACGACGCAGCAAATCAAGAGACGTGGCCAGGAGAGGGAGCGAGTCTTTGAAGGGACAACTTCAGCGACAGAAAATGGCACATGATAGATGCATCTCCGCCAGGACCCGGAACCAAGTACGACAGACCAACAAAACCATTCTGAAGATTTTTCTCACAGGCCAGAAAATAGATTTCACCCGCACCCAGGCCTTTGCCTGCAACTATGCTTAGCCCAAAGCCCACTGGGAACCATTACGAGAATGAAGAAGAGCGTCATGCTTGGTGCAAAGCAGATTTTCTGTTTGACATCGCATTTCGCGCACGTAACGACTGGCAATAAGTCTGACAAGAGAGGGAAGAAAAATTCGATCGCTTTCCATAGGATCTGTTGGAATGGGCCACCTTCCATCGGGTACGACGCAATGTCTAGTCGGCCGATCTATCGCTTGAAGCCCATTTTCTCTTGCCATGACACAGGCTAGGCGCTCGACAAGGGGGCGCATTGAGCTCCAGAAAACATAGGGAACCTCGAATCTTCACTTCGACCACGCACCACCGTTGTATCAGCGAAGATATGCTAACGAGTTTGTTGATAATTGTTGGAAGTTACTCCAGGAGATCAGGAGGTTGCTGCAGAGAGCACTGAGAGACTTACGCACGCGAAAGAGAAGAGATCAGCAGGCACAATCGAAGACCATGCTGCTCGAAAGCATATTGACTATTTCACGAAGTTGGCGACGACGCGCAGAAAGACCGCCAGTGACCTTTTGGTCTTGATCACCGGTTTGGGCTGTTATTCAGAAGGACGGCCGGTAGAACCATTTTCCCGGGATCCGAATCCCCCCACAGCATCGTTCCACCAATTGTTTACTGCGGGGTGGAGGGGATGTCAGAATTGCTCTCATGCTATCTATCCGCTCAAATTTATTATCCAGCCAGCGCAGAGCATAGGAGATTGGTCCCGAGTATATCATTCTACTCTGAGCTGAATATCTACCCGCCATCTCTCTTGTTATTCAAGGTTCTTCCGCGCCCTTTAAGGCCGATCATCAAAATCTCGTTATCCTGCGGCTTCGATGATGGAGACCGATATCTTGTTGGTCGCGGCAGGCAAATCCTATAATTGGAGAAATGCGGGTGACATCGACACAAAAAGTCTCAGTGCCCTGGCAGCCCATCTATATTTCGCCAGAGAATTCCTATTCCGAGAGCTCTCCAGTCGCAGGAGGGGCCAGAAGGTTCCCGAGGCTCCTCCGCCAAAACTCGAAAAGCGTCTTGAAGACACTATCGACGAGCATAGCCCGGCTAATCCATTTTGTGAGCCCTTTGAGCAATGGTTGACTTCTGATGATCATAAACAATCTACAAAGCTCGGAAAGTTTCTCAAAACATTCATCCAAGACGGTGTGATCGAACCATCGGAGAAGGAGAAGGCAAATACGCTCGACGTGGGAAAGCCGGCGATCCAGAGAGCCAGCAAATTGGAGATGTTTGTGGTGGTCCTGTCGGAATGCATGGGCCCTGCCCCTGTGCTTCTTTTTCTTTACGCAATCGACTCCACAAGTGCCAGATATCTATCAACGTGGGAACTGTGCACATTTATCCAATATTTTGGGCTGACTTGGAACTCTACATCATGTTTCTTTTTCGAACATCAAGCGCATTTGATGAGAAACCGTGGGTTTATATCTTTGTGACTACTGAGGTTCTTCGGAACGGCTAAAGATGGATTTCGCAGGCTTGAACGTAACTGTTCACGACAAATACAACTCTTCGCAATTAAACTTTTCGAAGCTCAATCCCGGCTCTCGAATAATTCTTGCTCTGGTCGTTTCTTTTGGAGGACACAAGGTGTCTGAGCTGATATTTAAACGATTTCTTGACCGACAATTTCGATTGTCTCCGAAGGGTGATAAAACTATTGCAGAGCTTGGCTGGGCAAATGAAGAACCGGGGCCAAATTTTACAAAGAATCTGATGTATCAACTCACCGACAACTGGGAATCCATTCAAACGCAGCTGCTTAGCCGGCCTTGGTTCAAAGTCGAAGAAATCTGGGATCCAATAAGAAAAAGTTATTCGCTACTTGATGGTGTAAGGGATCTGATTTTAAAACAGTGGGCAGATCAAACCTGCCGGTATTGGCATAGAATTGCATTTCAGCTTATCTGCCATGTATTCCCTCGCGATACCGTATGGGAACCCAGGTACTGATCTCCAACCTATCTACACTATGACAGTCTGGTTGAACGAAACTAATTCTATATCATTTCAGCTTTCAAACGCATGGTGAAGCGCTGGCCCCGTGTCTTGATTACATCATGGATTACTTTAGTGGCAGCAACCTGTCACCACATATGAGGCTCATGCTTGCCGAAAGCCTGGTTGCTAAGGCAAAGCTAGGTAGGCAGTACTCGCCTGAAAAGGCACTGGAAGACGCGAAAAATCTGCTCAAAGATGATTCCGATGCACCCCAGTATATGCGGGCCGCTCTTGATCTTCAAAGAAGCATACTAGAGTGACTGGACAGAGATCCGGATGGATCGCAAAAAGCAATCCAAAATCATGTGAATGAGTAGTTTCGGTACATATTTGCAGACAAACATCAGCGAGCCCTCACAGCATTTATATTCATGTCGTATCTCGAGTATTTAATGCGGTTTGCGCAGTACCAATCAGCCCACGGGATTGTAAACAAGGCGCTTGTGGAGGATGATCCCCCGATCCTCACCAGCAGACCGAAAGAACCAATTCTTGAGATTCAAGTATAGGTATCACTGGAGTGAGTCATCGTCTGCTTCATGATAGAATAGGCGAATAAGTATTAGCAAATGGCTCTGTTGCTCTTGCAACAAAGCAAAGCTCTTCTCGATGAGCCTGGACTGGGATGTGACCCAAGCCGCTATATTATGATATGTGCTCTGTGTAATTTTCTATGTGCCACCAACTATGAGAAATGCATGCTCAGACTCAAGAGAGCCTGGAGGGTAAAACCAATCGGTTCACCGAAACTGCAGAGGCTGACAGTGCGGAGAAGTGTCCAAAGACTCCGTTGCAGTTGAAGACATCACTACTGGAAATGCATCTGGCCTAGGGGCGATACTTGGACGTATACAACGAAGGCGAGTTCCTGGGAGCCCTTTATTGGGACTTTGAACAGCCGGATACGAGTCATAAATGGCTATATTCCCGATGGGCTTCGTTAGCTGCGAGGACATCGTTCCACGATGGCTCTTTCCTTGCTTGCGTTCGTGCGTCGTCGGAGTTTCGACAGGCCCTCGGAAGAATGACGGCGAACCTCAGAGCATGAGATCCCTTTTCTGGGTATCTGAGTTATTTATCTTCCTCGCAAATGTCCGGAATCAGTCTGCGGTATTGTCTGTAGATCTGCTTTTGCACCGAGAGACACCCATGGGATTCAGGATATCTTCATTGCACCCATCACAAGTCGATGGTTTCCGAATGTATAGGGCGAGATCAAGTCTCTTCTCCAGGATTCGGCGAGCCATGAAGTAGCGTTCCCTAAAATTCCGCTCCTCGAGTGTCCTCGCAATGGAGGTCATGGCGTACGATGAGAGATCCGGATCGGATTTTTCGTGTATTTTTGGTTTCATTCTCCTACATTATAAGGCCTCCACCGCGCGTAGCTACTGCTTCTGCGCATATTCCATAACCCAATTCGGGACTTAACTTATATCTCTTCAGCGTGCATACTATAGATGTAGAAAAGTGGGTATTCATGCCGCCAGTATAGATCTTCTTGTTTTCCTTCTCCCGGGAACGCTGAATTGCCACTCGACAAAGAGGTTTATATTGTACTCTCTTCATGTGCCATATCCGATAGACATATTTTGCTTGGCCTTTTCCTTCTCGGGGTACTTTGCTACTGAGCCCATAGAATCTCATCGGGGCCGATATCATACGCTTCACCATAAAGTAATCAATTACCATCCGCGTCATCAAACACGATACTAAATGTACGAATTTAATTCGGTCTGTCCAATATGTACTCAGATACTCATCCCAACCACGCACCTGTCGTTAATATACGGCCGTAGAAAGCCCGCTTGTTCACGTCCGTGGGCACTTTATGTCTTGCCTCCAGACTCGAAGATTTGCTCCAAGGTACCACGACAGGTAGACACGTCGGAGCTTTCAAGAGTCAAGCGTTTGTTGGCATGGCCGCTGTAATTTAGTAATATTGTATGTACTTTTCCCTCTTTCCAATCTTCCCACATTACATTACGCTTCTCAGTTGGTCACAAAGCATGGTCAATTGCTCAGGTGGGTGAGATTACCGCATTTTGCAGACACTACAACTCACAAACCACTGAATCCGCTAATTACTTTTTTTTAGGACTGGGACGCGGACACGCCCATTTTGTGTGATGTGTCAAGCTGCAGATGATGGATTTCTCATGCAGAAATCAATTGTTTTGCAATAAAGACAATCGAACGGTTCAAGGAAATGCTATTCCATCTCTTGCAACCGGCCACCTTGTGCGGCAGGATTCGGAACGTTCACAACACCTGTTGCGCGAAGCCTAGGATTATAGTCAGAAGAATAGTTAAATATAAATGGATATCACCCTTACCTTTCAAAAAGTACAAACAGTCGCTCCGCCTCCCGTTCTTTCTCTTTATCTGTCATCACTAAATCTTCGATCACAGGCTCATGGTCTCGCATCTGGCCTGAAACTGGATTGATGCCCAACCTTTCGTCTAACGTAACTATCAATCACCATCAGTTTCTGAATACTCCCATGGATTAAATGAATTTTACCTTCTGCGGGTGTCCGAGAAAGAGAGTCGGGTGAGAATTCTATTCCCAGAGAGACCAAAAATCCAGAGGCGTATCCGTAACCCACATTTTGCACGAGACGTTGTGGATCTCGGTCAGAAAGCTCGAAGAAAAGAGCCGGAATTAGCGATTTCAATCGGTTGGACACTGCCGATGTAGCTGCTCTCAGTAATATTGCCGACGATGAAACACTTGCCCGAGAACAGATTTACGATCCTCATCAGAAGGAAGGATGAGTGATTTCAACTGTGCTTTGGGACCCGGGGGCGCCATTTGCGCAATCCTGAGTAAGACTTGCACAAGGGAGTTCCATGTTCTTCTAAATTTTCGCTGCCGTATGACTGTGTGGCGAGTCGCAATAGATTTGACAGAGAGCCCGCGTTGGCATTGTTTTCAGATGTGGGGAATACATAGCTGCGGCATGGATCATCCTGCGCGGTATTCTCAAACTCGAAACAAGCGAGGCAATTGATGACGGATGATATTGGAGGTTGCAGTGGTGGAGACAGAATAGAAGCGCTTCCGAGTAGGTCAAAAAGAAGTGGTAAGAAGTCACCAAACTGCGTATTTCTCTCAGGCAAAAAGGCCATCAAATTACAAAGCAACTTAAGGATTCTTCACGCGCAGCCAAATCTAATTCAGCGACAGTAGAACCAGGCGACTGTAACTGACTTGTGTAGCCAACCAAGTTCTTGATTTCTTAGTAAAAATGTGGAAATAACATCCAGTGAAAGACGCACCTTGCGGATTATGGGACAGATGTCAGTCGATTCTACGAGATCATTCAAGTTGAGGTTTGTCCCGTAAGTGCAAAGCAGGAGCAGTCTGCTTGCAATAAATTGGTCTTCGGAGTTATCGCTCTATAACGTCGGTGAGTTTTGCTGCGAAAGACAACGCAAAGCTCCGCACGTACTTTCATCTTTTCAACAGCCTGTGCTGCGCGAGCTTGATCAATGAACATCTGTCAAGTCGGCTCTGAAAGCAGTAGCAAATTACAAACGCATCGTAAAGCTATACGACTAGCGCTTTCAGTAGTCTTCTCGAATCCATAATCACAGCGAAGACGCAAGGTGCGATGGGAGAAAAGCAAGCTTGAATCACAAGGCTGGCCCCGGGTAATAAGCGATTTTAATGGAGTAAAAATCCGACAGAGGTCTTCAATAGCATTTAGCACTTCACTGTATCTCTCAGGGAACATCGATAATATTACCGGCCTCTGAGTGACCACATGCTTCAGGGGTTTGCTCGAGTGTAGATAGTATGGTCTCGAGGTCATTTTGGGCTTCCCCATGTCCCAGGGGCTTGCTCTGATCCGAACCGGCGGAGGTCGACATCTAGGGTAGTAGATTTTGCGCAGGATAGTAAGGCAGAGGTGTTCTTGGAGTCCATTAAAAAGGAAGTGGAATAGACAGGTTCAATGGCACTTATTGTTTGGTTCGCCACGACTTCAACAAAGAGATAAAAGGTGGCAAAATCGGTGCCCACCACATGATTCAACACAAGCGTCGGACTCCCAGTTTGATGAACTGAGCAAAGCGGTAACTCAAGGGTGCGAGTGCAGCACCATGTATTTGTCCCAAAAGCGTATAGCGTATTCTGGAATCACATCCTCCAATAATATAATCCCTTTCGGCCCACTTACAATCACCTGATCTGTCACCTGATATCAAAATGCCCTCTACGCCGTTGCTTCCCCCCACCCAGCATTGATTTCATCTCATCTTCTTTGCTCTTAAATAAGCAAACAAACAGAGCCCTATACTAAATAATGGATACACAAGTCGAACAGTTATTTGATTCACGTGATGAATTGATTGAGAAGTTGCAGGAGTATGCCATAACTGAGGGATTTGTTCTTACTGTCGGGCGTTCTAACAAAGATTGCAATGTTAAGCTTCACTGTAACCGCGCCGGTTCTTTGAAAATGGTGATAGAAGATATTCCAGTGGAGAACACAGGCAAAGCTCTACTAGGCTGATCGACTGTGGAGTTTTTGTGTACTGCATGCGTATCAAAATTGCAGCATCTGATGGAAAATGGCGTATCGAAACCTATCATTTACAGCACAAACATCCTCAATCCTGCTGAATTGATTGCTCATCCTTCTGCTCGAAACAAACGTTTAATATCAGACAAAAATGGAAGGATCTATGCTTGTTTCAGTCAAAACGTCTCTCTATATAACATCATTGATATGCTTCTCCACGATAATCCCAAAGCTTCAATCAACCGATCTGATATTTCGATTCTAAAAAAAGCATACAAACAAACAGTTCTGACCAATCACACACCAATCCGATATCTCGAAAGCCAATTAAAAGGTTTAATTTGGCTTTCTTTATTTCAACAGGACGATTCTGGCCGGAATACTGATCTACTGTTTGCTAATCCTGAATATGTTGCCCCTAGCAAACCGCTATAATAGGGTGTAAACTCTACACAAAGTTAGACAGACAACGAAGCCACTTTGATTTTGATTCTTTCTGTACTTTCCGTGTTTTCACATTCATTTGAAACTTACACAAGCTCACGCACTCAATATTCAATAGGTAACAGAACAGGCGCCAAATGAGAAGACAAGTTCAGCTTACCTATGCATTCAAAAACCAAGGGACACAGAGCCCTGCCAACCGATTGAGGTAATAGAGATCTAGAAGCGCAGAAGCACGAACGCCGGACACCTGCTCACGGCTAAGAAGTTGGATCTCCCACCCAGGCCTTGAAACAGATACACGTTGGCCGGGTGAATCGCCGAAGCCTGGGCCTAATGGGTTCAGAAGAGAGCACACAGAGAGGTGAGAGTTGAACCATGGAAAGAAGCAGACCAGAAAAAGAGACAGACTTTTTTGGCCATCAGAATATACATTCTAATTCGATCGAACAAAAGATAGGTAAACAAGATAGAATACGAACGAGATATGAAATTTGGAAGAAAAAAAAATGAAATTTGTTAGCAACAATACCCAACTGTTCATGACACCAAAGCGCCCAAACCCCAAGCTCTATTTTCACCGTCGCTTCGCAAAGTTCAATGGCGTATTCGATATTTCGCCCAGGTAGGACTGAATTGACACGTGAAGGTTGAGAAGCCTCGTCAGATGGTTCATTTTAGTGAACTTATTTGCCTTCCCATGCATTATTCTCGATCATGCAAAAGGCTCTTCCTCTTTCAACACAGAGGCAGAGGCACAATGGCTAGCGTGGGCTGACCTTGGGGCTCCCATTTCGGGAAGGCTCTCGTCGCCGGACGGGCTAGAGTGACTGAAAGACAGGGCGGTGGGTGGCTATGTAATTCTCCTCTTCGAAGCCCAGTAGATCTAGCGGACTTGAGGTGATGAAACCATAATTGGGAGGGGTCCGATATCCCTGAGGGTACTGCAGCAGTTGCGTGTCCGTGTGCCCGTCCCCAATGGAAGGTGGGAGAAGCCGGGAAGATTGAAAGTGATCTTCATGATTGCTGCCTGGGACCTCGTTGATACCGCTAGACTTCTCGGTTGTAATACTCTGCGCTCCATGAGCTCCGTATTGTCCATCATCGAAAGTAGGATGCAGCAGACTGGGATTTATGGTGGATATGTTGTCTGGGAGCCTTTGCGATGGGCAGCTCGTAGCAACAGCCCATGTCGGATTAAAGCCTGAAGCGAAAGGTGTACTGTAGCTATCAAAGGGTCTTGATGGCCACCTCGAAAATTCCTGGCTTTGTGTACATCGATACTTCGGAAGGGAAGTGTAGTGGAGGTCAAGTTCTCCTTCAGAGTCTCCAACGTCATTCCAGTCACGGGGACAAGGGGAAGGAGTGATTTTTGCTTGTCGTGTCATTCTAGAGCCCTTTTTCGGTTGAAACTTGTATTCAGGAAATGCAATCCCATGGTTGGCTTTTTCGATTTTTGCCCAGGCGTTGAATTGTGCCTTCACCGCGTTACTTTCCTTCTTCCAGCTGACACCAATGCCAACGGAGATGGATTGATGGCTCTTGACGCCCAAATAGGCCTTACACCGCTCGGAGTAGGCCTTTCGGTAAAGCATAAAAGCGTTCATCGGGCGTCCAATTGCTTTTCTCCGTTTCGCCGCCTTTAACCTAGCTTCTTCAATTCGAATTACTGACAGCCGGTTCACAAAACGTTCTGTATCATTCACCGGAACATGTGAAAGATGTGCAGCAATTTCGGACAAAGGACCTGGTAGGTTAGGTTTGGTCTTGTATCCCGGTCCACTATCTTTTTGGTCTCGGCCACGTCTACCCTTCGGGAGATGACTCGCCTGAGCCTTGCTCCTGGGGATGATCTTGCGGCTTTGAGACAGTGAATACGGAGGCGGGGCAGATCGAACCCCCCTGGAAGGATCAATTCCCATCATAGACGGGGTGCTCGCCTGTTGACTTTGCATTATTGAAATCTATGATTCTCATATGCTCGTCAGTCTTGCAGGAATTGCTAATACTAGATGGAATAGAACTCACCAGCGGAAGGGGTGGTGAAGGAGGCAATCCACTGGATATGTTGATATTGCTCTTCATCTGCTTTTGGCGGAGATTGATGCGAAATTGACAATGGAATTGGTATATAGATTCTCAAGGAGATGGGGAACCGGATCAGAATATCCAGCAATCTGGAGCTGGGCCGATTGGCACAAAAGCTCACCAGGAGAAGGGTAGAAGTCCAGATGAAAGCTACTAGAAAGAGCGAATAAGGAAGCTTGCGTTGATGTTTCCGACCTAATAAACGGTCTCGCATTTGACGTGAAACGAGCCACCAACTTTCAGAAGAGACCGGGAAGATGATCGAGGTCAAGGCTGCAATTGCGGCCCAGGGGAGACGTGGTCACGGTGCTTAAAGCAGGACCGATGGCCCGAGTAGATTCGAGAGCACGTCTTAGTAGCCAATCGTATGAGTCCGGCCTGCCAAACCGTCCTGCGGCCAGTGCAATCGAAGCTCATAAAGGAGTCGATCAATGCTCAACACTATCCTCATGAGTAGGGGCCGATTCATTACTGATCAACGGCCCACTCATCTACTGTAATTGGCATTGGCCGGACAGAAAGGCGCCGGCCCACGGGGCACGGCTAGGCCCAGTGGTCATTCGGTGAGGTGGGGAGAATGAGAGACCTCGGAAGATCTCTTTTTTTTTTATGGGACTGGGGTGTGGGAAGACCATCAATGTAGCTCCACATCATTATCTCACTCATCGGAAGCCCTTATATGCAAGAGTCCGTTGAGTTATTGTTTCGCTCCATCCCCCGGTTCATTTGCTTTTCTGAGACAGGCTGCTTGGGGTATGATTTCTCAGCCAGGCGATCCGGCTTTCTAAAGCACTCAGGACCGCTAACCTGACTTATTGATTTCAAGAGAGATGGACCAAGCTGTCATTGGCCGGATCCAGCCAACCTCGACCTGTTCTCCACCGACACATCCAATAAGCTTGCTTAGGTTGATGCGTGCCCACGCCTCCATCTTTACACCGAGCTGGTATACCAGGGTTCTCTGGGGACATGGAGCAGATAGGCACATTCATAAATTGGGTAGTCTTGATGCAAACTTGAATGAGAAAATTGACCTATCGTCCTATATGCAGGCAACTCCTGGTTAAAACCAATACTGGCTGCGGTATAAGGAATGCGGTGGAAAATGTTTCGGCAATGCGGGAAATAGCATGCGCTTCTTGAAATGGGAGGGGGGAGGCAGGCACGAGACATGTGCTCAACAGGCAATGCCCTCTAGGAAGGAGACCACCTGTTGAAGATAATGGTGACCAGGTTCCGTTGCCAGCGTGCAGGACCATGGGTTATCACAGGTTGATCTGCCAGTGCAATCTCGCGACTCCGCAGCTATAGTCTATATACTCATTCGCTCCCACAGCGAGGTAATCATCGGACGGTGTTTGAGGGGCTTTTGATGTCGGGGTGAGCAACTGCCTTTCTATTCCGTCATCTCGCGCATCTCGCGCAAGGGCGAAGCAGCTGCTGGTTGATACAAATCTACAGATGTGCGCATCATGCAGGGCTTGGACACAAGACTTGTTGCAAATGGACGGCAAACGAGGAATTAGGAGTGGTCTTGCAATACATATTCCATGTAGAAGGAGAAGTGGGGGAAATATGCCGGGAGGAACTGGTTCTAGTATGTGGGATATCACTACAGTGCTGTCTAGATTCAACTCCCTCCGTCCATGTTCAATTCGTTTGTTGCTGACATCGGGGGAAAATGCGGGACCTCTCGCATCCAGCATAAAACTCAATTTCATCGGCATGGCCGCGTAAGCATCGTCGGGTCTCGCGCCAGGCGTACCGTGTCCGCTACTACCGCCATGGACCGAATGGGGTTCTCTTCTGTAGGAGAGCCCTTGCGCCTCATCGACCGAGCCGTGCAGCGTCTCCCATCCAAGCAGAAGTGAGTTGCACAGACAGCATTGCTTGTTGTCTTCTGAGAGTCATGCAGTCGCAACTCGCCGGGGACTGTCATATCAGAGAACCCCGGGGTGGATCTTCCCGCGTAAGACAAGGGAAGTCGATGCCTCGAGGGGTGTTGTCGTCCGGACCATCCTCTCCGGGCGAGACAAAAAAGATGACGCCCGCAGCCGGCTTCATGCCACCGGGTTCGATGGGGGGAAGGGTTCGACCTCTTCCCCGTCGAAGAGGATAGGCGGGCTAGCCAGGACGTGGCAATTGTCGCTGAGCGGGGAATGGGCAGAGAAGAGAGGCACCTGTCCGGACAAGGAAGCATCCGTGGGAGAAAAGGCGGGGGGCGAAACGCCAGGAGGGGTGTATGGCGGAGGCGTGCGATGGGAATGTCCCGATGCCGAACGCTCGGCACGAATGGGGGGCACGGGGGACGGATATGGTACAGCGTGGGGTCGGCGCAATTTCGTTCGCTTCGACCGTTTCGACCGCGATGGGTGCGGAGTCCCGTCGGACGCGGTCACAAAATGCACGGCGTAGACCTGGCATTTCCGGAGCAGGTCATCCACCAGCGCGTTCACCACCTCGTGGGCATTCAAGGTCCGGTCAACCTTGGGGGCCCAGCGTCCCTCGTGTGCCGCCTGATGGACCCCAATCCGGCGCAGCGTGTCGAGGTTCCGGGTCCCGTAGGGCCCTTCCGGATGGCAGTGGGATTCCCACGCCGAGGAGCCGATGAGCGGGAGGTGGATCAGGACCCCGGGGCCCCCGAGGCCCAGTGCGAGCTTCCCGTAGACGCGCCCTCCGGCCAGCCACCCTCGCAGGTCCTCCTCGAGGTCCCTCGTGAGACCGCGGGCAATCCACCCCGACTCCACCATCAGACGTGCGAGCTCCCCCACATCTTTGACGTCCGGGAGGACCTGGTCCACGAACCGAGCGAGCAGGTACTGCAACAGCCGTCCGCGCACCTTGTCGATCCGCCGCTGCGTGGTCATCCGAGTGCAGCCCGGGGGCGAAGGGCCCGGCATCGTCGGGAGGCGCAGGGTCGGCCGGGGCACCCGGGTCGTGGACGTCGAGCCGAAAGAAGGCCCTGTCGTCCCCGACCCAGCTCCAGATGATATCGATCTCGCGCTCTTGCAGCCTGGCTGTGGCCAGTTTCCTCGGGTCCCACAGCAGACCCCAGAGCGTGTTGTACAAGCGGTTGTTCGATTTCAGCTTTTGTTTCTGTAGATGGAGCTCGTGGAGCAGCACGTCGAGATCGCGAGCGAACTGTGGCCAGTGCCTTCCCCGTTAGCCACACGTCACGGGTACGGTCTGCCGTCCGGGGCGACCGCGCAGGGGGATCCTACCTGGCTATCGGGCCGGAGAAGTGCCCGTCGATTCAGAAATCCTCGTGCATCTTGATGGGCCCTCCAGTGGCAGCTGTAACTATTCGTCACGTTCGCGAGCAGTTCCCAGAGGTGGGCGCCGGAGAGGTCCTCCAGCGGGGAAACATCGTCGACGTAATCGGTCCCCATCGTGGCCGGTCGGGGCAGGTGAAAAGAGGCGGAAAGGAGTCGGTGACGGGGCGAGGCGATGGGCGGGATTTATATCATGGCGAGACGACAGTCGCGAGGACGCTGGTCGGAGAAGACGCGTCTAGCTGAGACCGACGTTTTGGGACAATTGGGCCATGCAGAGTGCTGGACACGAATGAAGAGATCGACGTGGACCGCCCGGGGGGTGAAGTGAATTCGCATCTCGCGTGTATTTCATCGACAACAAAGGAACAATCTCCTGGGCAGCATCGCAAAGGTCATGACCAACTGCTTCGTGGAAGGAAAGTTGACAAGGGGCTGTTGTACCCGAGGCGGGCCCCACCGATGCCATGTTCGTCGCCCCAGCACAACGCGCGACGCGGCACCAGTGGCATTGCCCATCAGGCTCACTTGGTACGGTCATCGACTGCCACTTCCTCGCAAGGCAGAGAAGACAGAGAGTTATCACTATCCCATGGAAAGAAGACGATGCTTACGGAACGGGAATGAGCTTTGATCGGTAGCTGTAGTTCTCACGCTTGGAACATTGAATGAATCCTGAGGTCGCGTCCCTTCTTTCCCTCTTTCTCTGATGATTTTACGATGACTTGATCAAAGGTTACAATGGGGCCTCGAACACTGAATGACACTATGCCGGTCAAACAAAATACCCCTGGAGCCGGATGGCAAACTGAAGCAACTTCATTATGGGCGATGCCGTCTTGATGATATATCTCGAATCCGAACGGCGGATCTATGAGGAGTATTCACTACGGACCCATTCCCCCACAACTGTCAACGCCCATTTGTCATCTCAGTCTCCGACTCTCGTCAAAAATGTATCTTTGGAAGTGAGTATGCGCCGCAGAACCCGCTTCTTGTTCTCCCTGGCCGCCACATGTTCTTCCATGAGCTATCGGTTACCTATACCATCATGAGTCAGATAACAGATAGCACCTGAGGGAAACCAGTTGAGGGAAACGGTTTCGACTTCTTCTCACGTCGTGTTAGAAATGGAGGAACTACCCAGCCGTGGCGGTATCTAGAACGAGGTAGCCTCATCCTGCTCATATTGTGCGCAGGCACCTTTCATCCCCATCTGACCAGGGTGCTCATGGTTTTGATGTTTCCGATCCAGTCTCGCCGAGGAATCTTCCAAGCTGTTGTTGGCCAGATGATCAGCTGACGACCTTTGCACCACAATCGTTTCTATAGATGGGATCCTGGCTACGGGATGAGATCGAGCGTGGGTGGTAAAATTGGAGTTTGGACCAGAGGGGAAAATTTCACGGCGGGCAAGCACGGATCGAATTTCCGGGAGTAGATGATGTCGCAGAGGCTTCATGATTAACAAGAAACTGTACAAATATCACCGTGATAATCAAAAAACCTGAATATGGACGCTCAGTCGTGCTTAGGGCTTAAAGGAGATATCTGCTGCACCATCAAATTTGGGATGCATGGCCAGAGAATGCTGATCTAATTTTCTCGTTTGCGAGGCCGGTGCGGTGACGTTGGTCTCGAGGGTTCCCAAAAGAAATTGGGGGCTATAGAAACCCGCGCGCATTAGCTCGCCTAGAATAAGGAGAATCACAAGGAAGCACATCCAAATCCTTCGTTTGGTGTGATAGACTGCGGGGTCTGGAAACATGAGTCATGAGATAGAATGTCTTGAAATGTATCGTATTGAAAATACGCCAAGACCCATTAAGTGAATGAACCGCCTATCCCCGTCTCTCATTTGTGGAAGACCATGCACCGGGCCCATTCATGATTTGCTTGTAAGGGCGGGGGACCCACTAGATATCATTATCCCAGTGGGTCAAATCACTTCCACTCGATTGGGTTAGCTTCGGGACTAAGGATGCGATGTCTCACGCAGGCTAGCATGTGCACTCGGGGCTAACACGTTCCCCGGAGAGACTTGTCGCATGGGGCCGCTGGGATCATCGGTTTACGCATACGGGCCTACCCTAGTGTACTGTCCGGCGCCTTGGCGTTGCCTCCAAGTGGACCGTGAGTTCTATGGTCTAGACCATGGACGGCGGCAGCGATGCGTATCGCTAACTCGTCTTTCGAACCACCACACGGATCAGTCACGCAAGTGATGTACAGGTCCGATCGGATCATGCGCAATGTTCGTCTACGCCGAATCACCTTGGATCGTCAGGGGTCTAAGCAATCACGGCATCCTGATGTGGCTTTTGCTGATAAAGCATGATGTGGACTGATTAATGTTTTGCATATACTACACACACGATTCTCCCCTTCATATTTCTCGATAGCGACTTGGCCTCAGCTTCGATATGAACAAGCTCATCGTTGGAATCGCGATCAGTATCGAATTCCTGGGGCTTTTGCTTCGGGATACGCAGCTGTTCTTGAAATGGCCCTCGTTTCCTCGCGGTGCAATCTTCTACCTCAAAGTCATTGCCACAGTGAGTTCTGTATTCCAGGTTCTCTATTGTCGCGGATGTGCAGATTGGGTAACTTATTCTCGACAGATAGTTTATAATGTCTTGTTCACGACAAAATTAGGCACTCTTGCATCGAGCGAAGGGTATGTTGAACCGATAGGATTAGCCTATGGCATGCAGAATGGATTGCTTCTGTCAGTGGTACCCACGATGCTGCTCTTAGACCTGATGCTTGTCATGGACATTTTCTTCCCTTCGCTCCAGATGGTATTGGTCGTTTTGACTACGATCGTGTTTCTCATGGGAAACGTTGCTTCTATCTGGCAATTGTGCTTCTTTGCTACATGCTCGTCCACCCAGGAGGCCTCGGTGATATGCTTACCTCACGCAGCGACGGCAGTCTGCGCGTGGGCTCGTACAGGTAAGATCAGAGAATAAGCAATTGAGAAACCCATTCTAACTATGAAGGCCAGCTTTGTTCGTGGCCGATTACTGTCTTGCGGCTATCCTCAACCTCCGCTGTGTCATACCTCTCCGAATGCCCGCTGCAAAGAAATGCTGCCTTTGTATCTGCTCTGGATCGATATGCCTGTGCGTATGCCCATCTCGACCTCGTCGGGATAGCCGCTAACTAGGTCCATTAGGGCATCTATATTTGCCATATTGGAAGGTCGTTGCATCGACCATACGGTCGCTCGATGGGAAAGTCATGAAAGGAGTCGCGATCTTGCCAGCAATATGATATATGATTTAGTAATGTGGCAGAGGTATCAAATTCCCGAGTCTCCCTTTCCTGGCAGCTTGCTGACTAGTCGTAGCTTACACGCAGCGTCGACGAGCTTCCTTTCATCCATGTTGTTCATGAAGTCTGCTTGGGATGCGTTGCCAAAGCGTCTCCATTTCTCGAGGACAGACCCGGTGCAATCGCCAAAGCACATGCTTCCCTACCCTAGACCAGGCGAATCTTCTAGTACCGTCGGGTTAGTGCAACAATAGCGCTATTCAAGTCCAAGCAAGCTCGGTTGGAATAGAACCGGGTATTGAATCCTGAATTCTGTCCATGCGATAGGTCTCCTACATTGGATTGTTCTACAAACCCTATGTACGTGGTGGCCATATGTAGTTAGAGGAATAGCCGCAGACTCATATACAGACATAATTATAGGGATCGGTATTTTAGAAATTGAAGAGATGACCAAAGTACCACTTTGACGTGATCTAAGACTGGATATTCGAGATAGCACATCAAAGCATCAATCAAACAAGCTCTTCTGCTCTAGTAGATTGGCCAATGGTGACTCTATGGTAAAAGACACGAAGATTTATTTAGCAGAAACTCGTGCAAGTACAAAATATATAACCCGTCTTGTCCCCAATTCTTTCCTAAACCGTACTTCATCTACTCCGCTAGCATTGTCGTGAATTTTTTTCCACAGATTTCCGTTGACTCATACCAGCACTATGTCCGTCATAACAAAGCAGTCAGATATGGCTTATATAATGGAATTAAGAGCCAAATGTGATAAGTTCAGCTCCTGTAATATGCTTGATATAGCTTGAGGCTCAAGATTTACCGACTCAGGGAGTTTGAAACATTCAGTCGTACGCAGAAACCGCTCGAAAACAGAGGAACGACGACGAAATGTTTCATTTTAAAGAGGAAACAGTGAACGCTCCTTGTATATCATTTCGTGCTCTAATACTATACTTGGTAAAAGTCTCAACATGCCCGGCACCTACCGTCACGCGGTCTGGTTTTCAAACGCCGATTAATGTGTTCACGTGGTTCACAAACTGTATTCTCTCTGGCTACTTTGGCCAATACTTAGGTCGCAATGTAGCAGCTACCTTGGCTGGGTCTGGTCACTGAATAGGGTCCAAGAGACTGTTTCTTATCTTCATTGACCGACATCTGTAAAAATGGAACCGGTGATGAAGGACGATTTGGGTCTCTGATATCTCGAAATTTGCTCATTACGTAGCCAGCATTCACCAGGTGGCCAGAGTCTTCGAAAGAAGGTGCTTCCGCAGTCTCCCCTATGAAAGAAACATCCTCGAGATCCAGAATCACCATCTTTCCGTTTTCACAAACCAAGAAATTTTCCGGTCTTAGGTCTCCGTATTCCACGCCATACTTTTGAAGATTATAAAGAGCCTGTTCAAGCTGCCTCTGCAATGTTTCCTCTGGGACTTTGACCTCGCTGCGGGCGAGGTCAGATAGTGTAGAACCAGGAATCTCTGATAAAATAAGTGCAGGGATTCCATTGAGCGAACCTTCGCCTAAAAGTCTCGGTATGGTTGTGCCTTGAAGGTCCTCCAATCTCTTGTAGGCTTCCTTCTCGCACTGAAACTCAGCAGCCCATCCGTCCTTCTGCTGCTTGACAATGACCGATTTCACATTCTCTGGTAAGGCGTGGTGACGTGAGGATGGCTCAGTCTCAAGGCGGTGAACTGTCATACGTCGTCGATCCAAAGGCTCGAGCGTTCGGGCGACTACGGGCAAGCCGTCTAGATAGACCGTCTATTTCTACGTGAGCTTTGCCATAAATCCTTTGTCAAGTTCACATAACATGGCTTACATTTGGGAGACATGCGTCTTGGGACATGATAGGCGGCGTGATAAGAAGGGTGAAGAACGGTGAGGTGAAATAGAGCAAGGGGCCTCTATATAAGCTCCCAGTGGAACCGATTACTAATACGACTCACGTGAATGACCGTCAAAGCACCAACTCAGGTGAATCGAATTGAAGAAAATGTAAATATCAATATTCAATAAAGTTCACTATTTGATCTTGCCACTTCGGAATGGGTATCCCCTTACCACTTTTATTCGACTAGATGGAATATGTTCGCATACAGGGCGACATCCTAGGTAATGACATGTACGCGCACTCTCAGCTACACATTCTACAGCATAGCCATGCTCTATGATTCGCTCGGCTATTCTCATCTGATCATTCCTTCATCCTGCTCCAATCATTAGGTGAAACAATTCAAAGTATCAAAGTCCCCCGATGTCCATCTCCAGTATCCCTCAATTTTTCCCGAACTGTTTGAGTAAAAAAACTCGCGATGGTATCCATTTGGGTGCTGGTGACCACATGTGCGTCCATACTTGTCTATCCAGACAGGTCGTCCAGAATGGTACTCATATGTTCGTGTATATCCATCCAACGTGAGGGGTACCTTTGTTCGGACCATGTTACCCGCTGAATTTTGTCGCACCTCTAAGCTAGCACAGAGTCGAATCCAGCCCCGCCAAGCGAGCCTATAGAGGGCGTACTGCATAGTAGCCAGATTTCTGATGGATCCAAAGCCTTCTCTAGGAATAACACAGCAATCAATCAAACAATTCTCACTTTTGATTTCATCAGGGTTTTGAGCCATGAACTGCGCGATGACCAGGGTATTTGAGTCAAAGAGAAATACCTGAGGGCAACGATATTCGTATGCGTACCTTTTTGAGTTGGTGAGTTGTTCAAGTAATGGGGCATGGATGAGAATGAGAACATACGCTCTGAGTTCTTTTTGAAGACGTTTAGTTACCGCACTTCGTCCTCCATTTGGTGTCCATTCGGATCTCCGAATGACCAATGGTTTTTTCATTTCTCCGATCATGGTAGCCTGTTCAAGTGAACGGTCTGGATGGGCCATCATCATCTGATAATCAACGAACTTTGTGGACAATGCCTGTGACTCTCCTTTTGAGCCGACAAGTGACCGTGGCCAAAGCTTTGGGGATCCATATAAGGCGTTTGAGCCGTAGCGTGAGACAGCGCCTTCGCCGCAAAAAGCCTTGGCGACGATTGGAGCAATATTCTGATCAAAATCTCGAGTTACGTCGCCTTCACTAGATACCATTTGGGGTATTTTGTTCAGCGGAGATGCCTCAGTCTCAAGACCCAGATAATCAATAGTTGAACGTCCGTCCAAGCCGCTCATGTGACCCAAAAACCCGTCAATGGCTCGTTTTGTCGGTTCGTGAAACGTTGTGTACCTCAAGTTAAACCAATCGAAATTAGCCACCCATTGCTTGGTACTAGTTGAGAATTCGCCATCCAGGAACGTAGGCCTATCACTTGGAATATCCAGAAGGTTGCCAACGGTGTTCGACATCTGGTATGGTGTGTTGGGTTTAAAGCCTTGCCGTCAAATAGAAAGTTTTCAAACACTTCGCGAAGAGAAAAGTCCGAGAAGTCGTTTTAGACCGGTGCATGATAGTAATATATGGAGCTTCTGAGAGAAAGTCATTTCAGTTTCGCTACTAGTTAGCGCTGAGGAGAATTCGTTCTATTTTTAGACCAGTAAAATTTACAAATGGATACAGAACTCGGATTAGCCATTGGTTACCTTCGCTGCTCAGAATCTAGCACCAACGCAGCTACTTGCATCAGATAAAAAAAAGGATTCATCATAGGACAAAATAAAGCGCCACAAGTGAAAGTTCGATACGTGTCGCGGTATTTGGGGTATGAGAGACTGTGACGGCGTGTTTCAGTGTTGGCGGCTAATCAACAAGCTGAGCGGATCACATTGCACCCATCAATAACGTACAAGATCAACGTATTGGGCCACATCAGCAAATCAGCGCTCAATGACTATTGGAAGGAACCGGGTTAGGCGCATTGGGTATTAGGTTGCCCCGTGGTCCAGTCTCCCTTGGCAACAAGTTTCTCGACGCTGTTACATAGCCGATCGCCAGTATTCTATACAGTTATGCTCGTGAGGTCAAGGGCTATATGCAATTTCCAATGTGATTAGTACGGAGCGTTTAGATCTACAAGACATATGTTTACGGGACGGGACTCGGGGGCAGACCGACATGTTTGCCCGTAAACCAAACGAGATTTGTGAGGACTTTCCCTTTTCTTGTTCCGGACATGTGCTGGCATGGATGTGTCATAAATCAGCCCAGCTGAAAAACTAGGGCCAGAATGCCACAGAAGCAAATGTTGAAGTTGCCGGCTAGTCGCTTACACGAGGGGTTAGGAATAGGTACCAGGCCCAAGCCCGAGGAGGCGGAGTGGTCCGTAGGGAACCGTACTTAGCTCTCCCACAATTCGACCCTACAGGGAACAGGCCCACTGGTCATCACACTGGCCCGTGGGCCGCACAGCATTTTCGCTACGGCCCGTCCGACCATATAGTCTAGTATTCCACATTTCTTGTATTCTGATGGAGGCGGTGCGCCTCATTTCTTCACACCGGTGATGACGTAGGTACCCCGAATCTGACTTCCAGGCTTCGTTGGGTCCGGCATAATGATGTCCAAGGAATGAGACTAGTGAGGAGTGTCAATAATTTGAGATCAGCGTTTCTTGTAGGTAATGGCTACGGAGGTCCTTCTCAATTTATATCAATGGAAACGACTGGTTTACACAAAAAAGGGCGAAGTTCTACTGATATAGCTATGAATTATTGAAATGGAACCTTATTTCATTCCAGTTCATATCCAAAGGGCTAATCGTTGTCGTGGTCAAAGCCCTACCCGGCTCAGGGATACTGTGGCCTTCTATATTTCCCCAAGGCGTTGTACTATATCTAATATTCGCTATAATGTGTATCCCCGCCCTTGGGAATCATGCCACACACTGAGAACTTGAGAACTTGAGAACTTGAGAACTTGAGAACTTGAGAACTTGAGAACTTGAGAACTTGAGAACTCCAAACGCGATTCAAAATCTCATAAATCTTCACGAGTACTCGTTTTCCCCTCAATGACTTTCGAGCTACTCACCCTATTGGGAACATGACATAATTATTTTGCTAATTCATTTCTCAGATTCGTGATTCGCATTCCATTGGAAGAAAGACCGTGTAAAAGGATCGCTTCAATCTAACAAATATCCTTCTATACTGTTCTTCCGAGATCCCCTTCTGGGCTTGCTTGTTCAACTCTTCATGGATCTCCATTTTCTTTCCATCCCTACTGAAGTGGTTGTGTGGATCAAGAAACACAGTCTCCTTTTTTGCGTCACTTAATATCACGGCAAATAGACAAGTTGGCTGGACAGTGTGGTCTAACATGTGTATTAAGACATTGTACGTTCGCAGAAATCTGTTCCCCGAGACCCGGCATGCTGCTAGTGGATTGGCCTTCATCAGTCCATACTCTTCGGAAATACTGACGTTGGAAGAAGACATGATCTTACGGCCTTTAATCTGATACCATTCCACTTTACTTATGCGAGACAAATCGTTTATCTGCAGAGGTGGTAGAGTATGGAAAGAGGTCAAGTCACAGGAATAGCGAAGAGGCTTGTAAGGCTTGGTATTGCCGTGGTAGCGTCGTCCGAGTACTCTGAAGAGGAAATCCATCATTTTGAATGAGAAGTAGTCAAATATGCACCCGTTTTATGAAGCCTTAGCCAGCAGAGACTATTGACGAGGAGATCCAAATAAAACCACTGGTACAATATATGGTTCTTTTCCTCGTCCCTTGGGTGATCCTGCATCTACTTATTATACCCGCATGTTAGTTTTGTAAGTGCTATACATAACTAGCAGGATGACAAGGGTTCTTCTTCATTTTGCCTGTGCACGGCCTTATCCAAACCAACCATACAGCCGTTTAACCAGCAGATGAGAATTCTCGGTTATAATCACAAAATTGTTTGTGAGCAAGGTGGTGGGTCTAGACACTGTCTCCATGCACAAGACTTGTGTCTCAAAGTGAGCCTTACGACATAGGGGTTGTAAGGTAGTCCTTCCCTCCACCATTTCCCTCCACCGTTTCCCTCCACCGTTTCTTTCCCTCTGCGTCAGCATTCGCTGAAGTCAAAGGACTGATAAAGACGAACCTAAAAGCATCTTGTCGGATCTCGGGGAATAGAATTCTGCGAACGTACAATGTCTTAGTATACATGTCATATCTCGCTGTCCAGCCAACTTGGCTATTTGCCGTGATATCTATTGTTTGGGAAATGCAACCTACAGCGCCATGGGTGAACATAGAAGGCCACTGTACTCCTGAGCCGGGTGGGGCTTTGAAACCGACAAAGATCGGTTTTTTAAATGTGAAATGTCGTTTCTGAAATAAAACCTCAATTTCAACAGTGCGTACCTAGCTCTGCTGCGTGATTCTTATTGATATAATAGAGACGGATCTCAGTGGCCACCGTCTACAAGAGACCCTGATGTCAAAATTTTGACTCTTCATAAGCCTTATTCCTTGGTCATCATTATGCCCAACCCAACGAAGCATGGATGGCAGAGTCGAGGTGCCTACGACACTACCGGTGTAAAGAAGCCAGGTGCACCGCCTCTTCCACCAAAATAAAAGAAAAGTGTCTTAATACATCGTTTGCCTTGGGTAAGTTTGTATACGTTTTGGCCTCAAATTATGTAATGGTTCGAGTCATTGAACAATATCATTTGCGGTGTCTAACGGGGATGCATAGCAAACCATTGAAAGTCGCTCATCACTCTAAATACACAACGAAATCAACCTTGGATATGGTCCATGAGACGATATAAACATGGAACATTAGGGCACAATGGTCATGGGTCTTTTGTATCTAATCAAAATATCTTACCACACCAACAATTGGGTTATGATGGAACCGGAGCTCTCGTGGTTAAGAGAAGGATTCTTGATAGGGGCTCACAAAGCAAGAGTTCCAAAACAAAAATCAAATTGTTCTACTGTTCCTAACTCATCGTTCACAGGAGAGGGGGGGTCTTGGTATCCTTGCTATACTTAAGTATAAGAAAGTTTTTTTTTTAATTTACTACTACACGATAATAGCCACCCAAAGAAAAGCCTATGCTCAAGAATTGCCCATATATAATATTTAAGTCCATCTTCTTTTTTATCACTTATCCCATACAGGTTGATGGAGTGTATTTCATTCGGCTTTCAAGTTGAGATCACAGACACGATTCGACATATTTACTCATTTCACAATACTCAAAGCTTGATAAAATCTTGAACGTAAGGGGATTTGCTTACCAGATTTAAAGGCAAAAGTCGCAAATAGCTCTCAACAACACTAGATGTGCGGATGTGTCTGGAGTTGCTGCTGTTGACGGGCCTCACAAGATAGAATAAGACGCGTGTATCAGACCACTCCTCTCTAAATTTCTAAATTCTTTACTCATGTCTTTTCAGGTTCGATAATTGGCCCTCAGGGCCCTCTTGCGAGTATCGCGTGTTGACATGCTCACGGAGTTGCTTCAATGCAGTCACTTTTGATACAGTCTTAGGTTATCCAATGTTGGAACTAAACATATAGAACTGTCAGCATTGATTGGGTCTTTGGTACTCAGATATTGGATACTTTGCCACGGACCATTGATACCCGAAATCTTTGCTAAAGACAACGATACCATCTCACCACTTTTAGCAGATATAGTTCGACAAATTGACGGTCATGCTCTGGTGGGACCCTCCAAAAGGCCCACTGGGTAATATAATTCACCGCAAACCTGACAACGGATTAAGAAAATCCTCCTTGCAATGATCTGGAATCTCTGCCTGCATTTCTTTTTGCCATACCTCTCCACGTCTTCCTTCTACACTCTGTGTTTTCCTTTTTTATGTCTCTCTCGCTATTAAAAACTTATTCCTTGCCCACATAGCCTCGTTTTCCTTGGAGGGTCTCGGATAAATTCCACCTTCAATCTTTTCGAGGTCAATCTCGGGACTAAGAAGTGAGTTCAAAATCCGTGTGATCTTCGTCCACGGAATCATTGGCTCGAGCTTTTCCATTACGAGAGGATGGATTGCCAAAGACCACACAAAACATAAACCTGCGTGGGTAGCTACATGAGCATGAGGATGTTCTAAAAGGTCTAGGAAGACAACCAATGAACTGAAAGTAGGAGCACTTCCATTAATAGCAGCTGGCGAGGAGGTTTTCGAGGTGATTTCGACTGGAGCATCTATTATTCTGTAGCTATGATTTTCAGACGCAGCAGGAGTAAGAAAACAAAGTGCAAATTGGTATACTTTCGCACTTGTGGCCTGATTCCACCGCTGTGGAATATCTAACAAAAGCGCATGCTCTGGCACGCGATATCGAAATATTGCCGCAAAATTGATGGACATGACGAACGCACCCCTCAGCCTTTGATTATCTAAATGAGGTATGTCCCTTCGCTAAAGAGCAAGATAGTTGTTTGCCAGATAATTGAACTGCTCGCAACTTTGATTATGAAATAGGACGCCGTGTGTGATGACCAGAGCCAGAGGCATGGAGTCTTGTAATTGCCGATCACGGATAGAACCAAAAAGAAAACGGCAATACTTCCTCAGGCCTTGTGAAATAGGTGTCGACATATCAAAGCCCTTGTGTGATAGAAAAACTGCGCCAAAACATCATGATGAGCAAGTACCCCGAGATGATTATTTGAACCCGTTTCTTTGTTGTACCAATAGCGTGAAGCTGTCATCCAGGCCTCTCGATCCTTCATATCTGATTGTTCAATAGCTATGCGGTACCAGGCCAGGCCTCCGAGACATTCAAACCGTATCGTCCAAGAAAAAGGTAATTCTCCACTAAAAGCGTCACCTTCCCGTAAGAGAAGTATATGAATCGGAGCAAGTATTCACAGAGATCGATGGAGCTGGATAGTAGTAATTGGTTGGGTTCCATATCACCACATTCGAGCTGGCATTGCATGCATTTCAGCCACTCTGGTAAGATCGTCCTTAACTAAAGGGTGTTTTGATAAAGAAGATAATCGCGGTGTGCATCGAGGTATTGTGCTATATATAGAAGGGCTTATCATTGAACCTGGAAAAATTCTTTTGACTCTGACAATTGTTTGTGCAACTTGATGCGCGATTCCTCAGCCATCAAGAGGTCTTTATAGAAGCCTCGCACCTCAGTGACCAAATTCTCATGACTCGTTGAATCCACATTGAGCTCTCTTTTCATATTATATGGCCTCTCAAGCCCTACTGACGGACTTTTGTTGCGGGTAAATAATCTAGATCTTCTGGAATGGAAGATCCTTGACCCTACGGTGTTTGATGATGGTAATTCTAGCGCAGTCTGTCCGTGTGATTCAATGTGAGTATATTCAGTGGAGGAGGACATGTGAGTGCCGATGAAAAGAGACTAACCCGGGCTTGCAATAATCGTGGCGTTTCATTTTCGTACCTGCTCGGAATGGAGACTGGGACACCACGCTAGCAATATCTGACTGCCCAGCTATGGGGTTTGGCTAATTCCAAATTTGAATTGTAGCTGTTGGATGTGAAGAAGCAAGTGAGGGTGGATCAGGGTGATAGGTCCATATTCGGAAACCTCTTTGCCTAGATAGTGTAACAGACGCGGTTCAGGGGATTTATCGATCCCCCTATTTAAATACTCCTTTCGGATTGGTGGATAACTGGGACAAGAGGTATTGAGCTTTGTTGCTCTATCTTACCTAGCAGGTTCTCCATAAGTCACCCTACTTCTTGAAAATAGTGAATAGGAGCGGCCGGCGTGGATACCCATGCTGTGTCGGGTTACATACGATTGAATGGCAAATACCGCGGTTGCAGAGAGCTTTGGACACAGTAGGCATTCCGTACGCAGAGTGTATACCAGGTAACAAGGTGGCTGTCTGATGAGGACGATTGGGACTCACATCTGAGTTGAATGGACCTACATAAAACTGCTGGAATACTAGCCGCGACGAACTCAAACCTACGGGAATGATTTATCACGTCCAGAACTAAGTCGACATCTCATGAGAGCCCCAAGGTCGTCTCCACTATTTCCACCGTTTCCCTCCGTCTTCTCTTCGCTGCTTCCTTTCACCGTTTGTTCCTGTAATGGATAAGGGTACTGTAAAAATGACAGACTCATCTCTCAGACCTACATCTCTCAGATCTATTTAAGTAAGACGGAATGACTCCTTTCTTTAGTAAACTTCCATTCCACTTATGAAATCACTTTGGCTCTGTGGGAAGGTATGATTTTGGGCTTGTGCTCTAAACAATAGGACCGCTCATTGAAACCACCCATGGATCGCAAACTCAGCGTACTTAGAATGTTCCACCTTGGCACTATCTGACTTAATGAACTGATATCTATAGATGTGCCAGTACAAACGATCTGAATGTTCGGCTTGGGAAGCCCGACTTGGGAAGCCCGACTTGAATTTGTCCTTGGTCATGATTGCGGCGCGAGCCATAGACAAAGGTATTCCGAAGTGCTGAGTGATCTCACCCCATACCTGGCTCTAGAATCGCAACAACTGTAAGGTCCCAGTTGACAAAAACCCTCGATATGCATCTTTTTTTGAGCCCGTCTTCGAAATCCTAGACTCGAATACCAGACACTGTTAATTAGCCTCCCCTGATGTCCTAGTCATGCATTGTATCAGTTGATATCATGTCTCATTTAAATTCTTCGCCCCTTACTGTGGACAATATGTGCCCCTGCCCTCGGCCATCGTCTACCTAAACAGCGCATCGAGAAAAGTGGCTTCAAAATCACGACAATTTGTCCCACTAACCGTTTGAATACTTAGCTAGGCGGTTGGAAGATTGACGAATCGATCGATCGGCATTTCAACGTCAGCGGAGAAAGGAGCAATAGAACCCCACCCATAGTCCACAGTAAGATACCGATTCTCTTATTGGAACCCCACTGTCGCGCAGATTAGTTCAGTGACGTGAACTAACAACCCCAGAATGACACTAGCCCCAGCCATCGTTCAAGTTTCGTTTCAGATGCGTAATTCCGGTTCGCCGTCGATTGGATTTCTTCAATTATCGCGCGTTGCATGCCAAATATGTGGCGCCGACATCCGGGGCAGCGCACGCAATAATGTCAGTTCGCAGATAGGAAGCGGGACCTAGCCAAAATCGCTCAAACCACTTAGATACAGGCAATATATATTGCATACATATATATGTGTCAGGCAATATATATTGCATACATATATATGTGTTCTAGTATATAATTCCTTTGTAATTCTACAATACATGTTCTCTTGGGTTGTTGCGGATCCTAGGGCATCCCGAAATGCACCATAGTGGGGTTAATGGAATCCCGGTCGTTTGAATCGCATGCTAGAAGTCACGTGTAGCGCTATCGACCCAACTTTCAAGCTGCTGCCCAAGACGACGGTCACGTGAAAATCCGTTCAACTTTTCGTGGATTCTGAACCAGCGAGCAACTTTAAACACTAAGATTTTTGTGCCTACATAACTATCCACTGCGACACGAAATAAAGTCATCATCCTGGCATTTCGATAATACACTTTCCGGGCAGTATCACGTCTATCTAAGTTCCGTTGAACTTCTCGACCTGCGATGGTGAGTCGCTATCTATCGGTGTGAAGTCTTACTGACCATCCCCCACAGGAGCCCACATACCTCACAGAAAAGAAAATAAATGACGAATTGAAAAATCACGGCCTCGAGAAAGATGACGGCTTCAAGGATAACATAGTGGAATGTATCCGCTTTGACGAAGAAAAACCACAACGAGTCTACTGGAAAGAGAGTTTTATAACAATCTCGACATTCGACGAACAACATAAATTGGAAAAGAAGATAATGAAGGAACGCACTTCTGGAAAAATTGACATGGTAAAAGGGATGGAATTGTACATCACTTATGGGAAGGTCAAAATCTTGGACCTAGAAGTATAAAACTTTGGCCAACTCAAATCCGCGCATGGGGTCCAGAACGATCTCAACATTCGCACCCTCCTCTTTGATCGTCATCGTCGCTGCCAAGACTTGATCCGAGTCCAAACCATTGGCTTCCACCGGGTATACCTGTGGCTGGAAAATCTTTTTGATGGCATCTTTCTCTGCATCTCCCAAGGTGAACCCCATCAACGGCACCCTTACGCTAGGGCCATCGCCAACCTTGATATGGTAAACTTGTGCTCCTTTCGTAATTGTGGTCTTGAAAAGAGCCTTAGCAAGCCCAAATGCCCCTTTTGAAATATCTATAATCATGGTACAAGTGCCTACATTCCATCTTGGAAATATCATAGACACGCCCGCTGTTATACCATCGGCTCGAAATGATCCTTTCTTGATCATTCCACAGAGACTCTCGTCAAAAACAGCTGCGATTCCCTGTAATGAGGCAAAATCGTACGTAGGATTACAGCTTAATACTGGGCTGTCTATCTCAGTTCCCATCTTATCCAGGAACAATGACCATTCTGTGCGGTTCATGTCAACAACGTGTGCCTGTGTGAGAGCTATGCGAACCAAGCGCTCGGCATGATCGCTGTTCGGTTTGCATTGTTCGCGAACTTCTAGGAGCCGGTTTTTAAAGGTCCGTTTCTTTTGCAAGGTGCGCTGAGAAGCTTTGTTGGTGGATGCTAAACGGTGGCTTCGCGTAGGCAGACTTCTTCCGCTGCTCGCTTTCATGACCTTTTCCCATGCCTCATCATGAGAAATCGGTTTTTTTCGAGAAAGAGGCTTCATCGTAGACGAATACAAAGAGAATCAGATCAGGCGGAGTGTATGGACCTTCTGGAAACAGTCGAGGGAAGATGGAGGGAAGATGGAGGGAAGATGGAGGGAAGATGGAGGGAAGATGGAGGGAAGATGGAGGGAAGATGGATGGAAGATGGAGGGAAGATGGAGGGAAACGGTGGAGGGAAACGGTGGAGGGAAACGATGGAGGGAAACGATGGAGGGAAACGATGGAGGGAAACGGTGGAGGGAAACGGTGGAGGGAAACGGTGGAGGGAAACGGTGGAGGGAAACGGTGGAGGGAAACGGTGGAGGGAAACGGTGGAGGGAAACGGTGGAGGGAAACGGTGGAGGGAAACG